>CAEGAF010021966.1:0-16497 GCA_903067075.1 Micropoecilia bifurca
ATATCAAAATGTAATAATAAAGCTCTGAAATATGAAATTAAAGAAGTATACTTTAAGTACACTAAGTATACTTGAAGTTGTTCCAAAAAAGTAGGTGTAATATACTAAAGTATACTAGTTGTATTTTTACAAAATTTAAATACTACTAAAGTATACTAAGTACAATAAAAGTTATTCCAAAATAGCACAGTCTAAGTACATTGCTAAAAGTATACTAAAGTATGTTAAAATGTAGTATACTAAAGCATACTTACCAGGGTAGTCAGAGTAATTGGGAAGATGAATGGAGATTAATCCAGGACACTCCTGTGAGAAAACCTGTAACAGGGTGAGGTGCTTTACCTTCCATCATAAACTCTAAATATACAGCCAGAAACCCAATGGAATGGTTTAGATCACAGCTGATTTATGTGTTAGAACAGGCTAGTTAAAGTTCAAATCTGAATCTGACTGAAATCTGATCCACTCTGAGCTGCTTAGAAATGAAGAAAATGTTTGACCAGTAGGTTATTTGAAAGGTGGTTCTACAAAATATTAGTTTTAGTGTCATTTGGTAAAGTTTAGAAAACCATGAATCACTTGGTTCCACTTCACAACTATGCTCTGGTTTGTGTTGTCCTGTCACATAGAATACAGTGAAGCTTGTGGCAGTTCCATGACAGAACAGAGCAAGATTCAAGAGGAATGAAAACATTTGCACAACACTCTACCATTGTACACGAAATTATGGATCTTCACCATTCCTTCCTCCCACTGATTCTCTCAATGTGTCTAGTAATGTCTCTTCTCCCAGCTTGTCGTCTTGCTCTCTCTGGTTCAGTAAGATGCTTTCTGTGTCAGTGAATTTTCTGCACCCATGCCTCTTGTCCACAAACTAACCCCAGGGGCGCAGCCTTGTTTTATGCATGTCTTCTTCCAGTCGCAAAGCCCATAAATGGTCGCTCAGTGTGAGGAAGTGGGCCAAGGCTGCTGCTGGGATGTAAAAGGCAGCTGAATGCTGCTGATGGGCCGTCTGAAGTTTCACTGACTCTGGCTGATTGCTCCTCTTTATACTCTCATGTTGTCTTTGTGACGCCAAGAAAAAAATCTGCTACTGCATATCCAACTTAACTCTGACGACTGGAGTTTGTGTTTCTCTGCTGGACTGGCTTAGAAAATTCTCCAGGCATATCTGGAGGGAGAGGATTTTTCATCTGAAGCAGATGAATGAACTTCTGAAACAAGTTCTGTCGATTTCAACAATAAAACAGCAAGACGTCTTGTTTTGTGAAAATCACTTGTGCACTTAAAACAGCCTGATACAGTTCTTTAATATCTTTATTAAGGACATATCAGAACTTAAATTAGAAACAAAGGCAGTTGTTGTTCACATGTGTTTAGCTGCTCATTGCCCACTGCTTGTCCAAAATGAAGTCATTGGGACAGGAGAACCCAGAAATCCCTCCTCCTGTGGGACAAACTTGAAAAACCTTCAAGCATCTTTAACAGACTCCTCTAGACTCAGAGGAGCAATGATTTATTTAGAAAGTGTTGACACCCATTCTTCTTATATCACTAACAAACTGATTTCTAAAAAGTAACAAGAAATAAAAATATGTATCATAGCACATTGAAGTCAGTATTGAGTAGATGCATCTTTAGTCATTGAGTTATAGTGAGTAGATCTTATTTGTGTTTGGATTGGACGCTGTAATTTTCCTCTATTTTTCTTGTTCTGTTAGGTTGAATGGAGATGGACTGATAGGCCATTTCAAGTCTTGGCCTATCAGTCCATGATCTGTCATGGAAATGATCTGTCAGCTTGAAGTTGGGCTTTGACTTGGCCATTCCAGAACATCCATGTTGTTGTTTCAAACCATCTCTGTTTAGCTTCATCTGGAATCTTCAGGTTATTGTTTTGATAGAAAATAACTTTTTCTCCAAAGTTGCTGTTATCTTTCAAGTTTAAACAAATGATGTCTGTTGGTGTTTTGTTAGTTTTGATTTGCCTGTTGCATTTTGCATTGTTGATTTGTGCTGTTAAGTCTTGCTACCTGGATAGCTTTGAAGTGACCTGTTTTCAAATATTTCACACCTCTGGGTTACAACTCTTAACTAACTTTTGTTTTGAGACACTTTTGTTTACTGAAACCTGGGGTTTAGCGATGTTAACCAATAAGACTGACAGACCAGAGGTTGGACCTTCCAGACCTTAACCTAACCCCATGACAGCACTGATTTGGGCTTTGGATGCCATAAAAGCAGTGGGTCCTCAATCCGTGTATGGTTCGTTCTTTGGTTTTTTCACGAATTGTCCTCACAATGCAGTATTTGTTAGAAAATCTGGCCTTCTAAGAGGAGAAATACTAACACACACACATACACACACACACACACGCAAACACATACACGTATATTCGGAGCAAAAGACTTTCCTGTCTTCTTCAGTAGAATAAGCCATCTTCTTGGAATAAGAAACAATCTCAGAAGGAAATAATCCTGCCAGAGTTCAAATTGGTCAATTTTATTTGGTTCTGAAAGATGTATGAGTCATTTCAAAGGCTTCAGGTTTGTCTGTTTGGTTTTGGCTTGAGTTGCTGCTGCCTGGTTTTCTGAGGTCACATTTTGCTGCTTTCAGAATTTCCAGATGCTCTTCTTCCAACAGTGCTCCATCTGCTTTTAGCTCCAGGAGACTTTATATCTGCATAATAGAGTATAGCTGTAAAGAAATGCATCTTTTACAAAGAATGTATCATTTTTTAAAAATTTATATTTAGTTGAGATTGCATTACATGTATGGTCAAATTACTGTCTTAAGCATAAATTTTTGAAAAGGTTTTGACTTCAACTAGACTCAGGACTTGCTCACCTTGACCTTGCATGTCTTGACCTTTGACCTGGATGGGCGTATTGTGACCACAGTCAAGACTTCGGAGTAAAGACTAAATAATTATGACATTCAAAACAATGACTTGATTTTAGTTTTCGGGCTAACATTTAACACAAAAAGCATATAAGAGTAACAAATGCATTTAAACTCTATGGAAACCCATCAGTGACAATAATAAATAAATATTAAAATAATCAAAATACAAACAACTGTGAAAAACAGAAAATGCTTGTGTAACATGGCACTTGTAACATTTTTTGTCTACTTCACAATTATGCATAACAGTGGAGGCTCTGTGTTCATGGGGTTTAGGGACAATGCCAACTGCTAATAGCTAAAATCCATGTATACTGAAAACTGCCTACACAGGTTCAAGACACCCTGTGCCACAGCAAAATCACTCCAGAACATAACAAGCTTAAAGACACCTGAGATGCTTACTTTAACATGTCCATATGGTGAAATTGTTTTAATTTTTTTTTCTGGGGATGCTACTATGTTTCATTTGTGTATTTCTGTTAAATCACGATTCAAAAGTAATGTTTGATTTTTATGAGTTCATTTTCAGTAATTGTTTTTTGACCATTAGCACAGGGGAACCAACTATTTTGTCTACATGCATAGCTGCCTATTTTAATTGTTAAAAAAATACAAGGTGCAAATAAATGACATAGCTGAACATTTGAGATGAACATGAGTCAAGAGGATAAACTATAAATTCATCTTGTCGTCTTAAAATACACAGTATTATTGTTATATTGTTAAGAAGAGTTCTTTGAAGTGTAACTGAATAGAAAACCTTCAGTAAGAAGACTTTAGAAATTCAAGTTTTTGAAAGAATATTCTAGTAAATAAAGGATAAAAGAAAAGAAAAACACAAGCCCAAAAGAGTTTCTCTTAAAGAATACATGATAGAAAGAAAAACATCTTGACTGGCGGTGAATACCAAATAATAAAAATCCATGTGCAGCTTGTTTGTCTATGTGTAGATAGTGATGGGCTTGATGCAGACAGCTTTGAAGCTTAACCATCATCAAGGTTTACCAGGTGAAACCCCAGAGAGCCTCACATCAAAGACTTGTTGAAGCCATTTAGTTGAAACAGCAAACAAATGTTCTGGTTCAAAAGCAGCTGATTTATTATTTCAGTTTATGTGTTTTAGATTAATTTTATTAACCATTAGTCATTTTCTGTGGGTTTGCCATATTTACATCAGCACGTTGTCGGTTTATGCAGATAAAATGAATCTCTTACTTAATTATTTTTTTGCATCCTCATTAAGACGACATGATTAACTATAGACATCATGTAAAATTTGTTCTTTATCTTTTATATGTTTTGGTTTTCAGTGATACATCTTCATTTGTTTTAAAATGAAGATGTGCATCATTTTAAAACGGTGGGTGAAAAACAGCTGAAAGAGGAGCTGGGCACAACCACAGGTTAATGCTGAATCTGGTCTTCTATACCAATGATAAAATTCATTTAAAATTAAATGGACAGTGTTACGTGTTTTTCCTCCACATAGCACAAACTGTGTTAACTTCACACATGACATGTAGCTTAAAAGCAATTTGAGACCTTGAAATTGAGTCTCTGTCTCTTTAAAAACTTCTGGTCTTTCTGAAACTCCGCCTTCAGGAAGTGAGGTGAAAGTTGTAAGATTTCAGTTCTGTGGAGGAGCTGCACCTCTAAGGCGGTGTTCGGTCCACTGAGGCATTTTGCACAGGTCCATACATGGCTGAATGGTTGCCATGGGAGAAAAAAGGATTTCTCAAACATGAATTAAAAAATCAAAGCAACCCTCCAGGGAATAAAATTATAACATGACGTGAAGCTGAAAGGTCAAATTTACATAATACTGCCCCTTTGAGAAAATTATTTCTATTTGTCAATTACCATCAGAATAAGATAAAAAGAAATAATCTGTTCATTTCCAGAAGCTTCAATCCAAAATCTTGATATTGGTTAGTTTCGGTATAAACTTTACATCATCAGTGTGTGTGACTGTGTGCATAAATGGTAACGACTTTTAAATGGTAAAATGCTTTTCAAAAAGCATTATAGCTTTATGTTCCATTCCACCCACTAGAACCAAAATAATAAGTTATCAGATCATTAAAGCCCAATAGGTCCTCACAGAGAGGGAAGAAAGGACAAAAACAAAAACATCAAGAAAATCCTCCAAACCTATGGATATTCCAACAAGGAATATGTTAGAGCATCAGGAAAACAGTCAACCTGGGCTGGACTAGTAAAGGAGAAGAGGTGGTGGAAGATCATGGTCATCACATATCTGACTAAAGTGTGAGAAACTATTATTAAGAAGTATTTTGATATTTTCTATTCCCAATATTCCAGTGCAATTTAAATCTGGTAACACTTGTAGAGATTAGTTAGAACATTTGAACTCTGGTTCATCAGTTCAGACCTAAACAAAACATCATCTCAAACAGATGACTCACCCAATAAGAGCCAGGTCAGGTCAGAACTGAGCAGTTCAGACTCATCTCAAGGGTAAAGAACACATTTGAAGGAACTGATGTCACACTCTGAACAAGGTAGATGGAGGGTTTGACAAAGGTATGAAATAAGCATCAACATGCAGTCAGAGAAACTCACCTTGAGACCGAAACAGCACACAGGTTGACATTGTTGGAGATTTGCTTGGTTTGTCAGTGACATTGACACGAAGGGTTAACTACCCCGAGATTCATGTGACCTTGATAACAAGTTGCTCTTTAATGGACTCTGTTGCCTTATTATTGTCCTGTGATTGTGTAAAGGCCCAGCTTAGTGTCAGCTGGTAGCCACGGGATCTCAGACAAGGAGCGAGACAGTAACGCAGCACCAAGGAGGACAATTCCATTAGTTAGTTGTCTTTTATTCCCCAACGGAATAAAATACCCCGTTTTCTCTTAATAAACAAAATGACAATAAAAATATTAAAATGTTCTAAACAGAGTAAACTAAAATTGTCCAAAAGGGCCAACGTCCACAAAGTCCGGTTAGGACGCTGAGTCCTGCGCTCCGCCCAGTCTGACCAGGGCAGAGTTTCCCATCTGCACGTCGTTCCCACTGATTGGATCCTCTGCCATCAACCACTGGCTGGTTCCGGGTCGCGGTCCTCCGTCTCGAACCTTCCTGGGTTCCTCTTTCTCTTCTCTCTCCAACCTGAAGTCCTCTGCCTTTTAAAATCCACAGTCAGCTTCTTGCGGGTTCCAGGTCCGCTGCCTCCGGCCACATCCACCCCGCACAGGTCACTGGCATCAGCTGTTAGTTCTCGGAGTCCACAGTGAATAAAACAACTAAACCTGTAGCGGAAACACACAATAAAAACCACACTTAAAAAAACAATAAAAACAACTTTCCACTGTGCGACAATGTCTCTGAACACAACTTATGAGCCTGATACTTTCAACCCAAGTCTCAGAACCTTTGGATGAAAGTTGTAACATAGCAAGATAATTTCAGTCGCCATCAGTTAAAACAGCAAACTAAACTTTATACAGTTGCTGTGCTACAGCATTTAGATGTAAAAGATTAATCAACTTCAAAATTGCGATCTACATTAACCAAGCTGTGGACTAGTCAGTGAGATCACCTGTTAATGATTAATAATAGCTGGAACATTAATCAATATGGTGCAAGATAATGCATTTGACAAAACGTAATGTTTATTGATTGTTTCATTATTGGTATACAATTATTTTTTATCATGAAAAGCCTTCTGAACTTCCTTGTTGTGAAATGTACCATGATAATAAACTTGATTTGATCTTTTTTTACTGAATTCAGACAAATTGGCTAAATTCAATCAACATATTAAATGTATATGATTGATGTAAAAACAATCTTATTCAATGAATATCTTAATCATCTGTCACAGAGTTTGAATGAAATTAATCTTAATTTCCAGAATTTTTCAATTTTCGTAAACTTTTTTCTTACTTTGTGACATATGAAATAATGATTTTCAGTTCCCAGCTTGTTAGTGCTATTTTAACATTTCTAATTGTCTCAATTTAGTCACCACTTATGTCATGTTTCTGTCTAAATTACTTTAATGATTTATGCAAAAAATATATTCTCTACAAGTCTGGCAAAATTATACCTTTCTCACTCCAAGCATGAACTACAACAAAGAGAGGCTAGAGCCAATCACCAATCTCACAGGATTACTTTTCTGCCAAACAAATAATCCATCTTAATCCACTGTGGCAGCTGTGTGACTGTGGCCTCCCACTCTGCCACATTCTCTCCAAATGACAGAGCTGTAATTCAGCTATAATGAACATGTGATATAGTTTGTTACTCCCTTCTCTGGCTCACACAGCCTGGAGATATGTGTGATTACATAAATTAATGGCCACAGTTTCTGATTTTATGTGACTCAACTAAATTCTTCATATCCTGGCAGCCAGAGCTTGTGAGGAACTATTACGATTTGGATGTGGGTCGTCATTAGCTGTCCATCCGTCCATCCATCTGTCCATCCTGCAGCGTCACTCTGAGGCTTGTACCTACACCCCACTGGTCATTGGGTGAGAGGTGAGAGGTATCATACACCCTGAAAAGATCACCAGTCTATCACAGGGCAACACTGAAACACACAAGACATAATGTCTCATGTATCCGTGCCGACAAATTAAAAAAATTTGTATCATTTTGCATAGCTATGCAGACTTTCAATTTGCATTTAGAGTTTTCTCTTGGTTGCTCAGGGCATATTCTCTGGAAGACAGAGCAGAATTAGTGGAGCTCAGATCAGGACTTATTAGTATAGACTTCTACTGCATGTCAGCATTGTGGTGGGGGCTGAGGACCCTGGGGTGACTAAAGATGTGGAGTGCTAGTAAGCGGTCAGTATTCAATGATGTTTTGCTCCTTACTGGTAAGCAGAGTTCTGATGTTTGTGCCATGAAGTCAGATCAAGGATTAGCATCGGCTGAACCATCAGTGGCTGTCAAAGTATTGTTGGTAATGTTGGAAATTCACTCATATGGCTCCGAGAATTTTATGTTTGTGTGTTAACAAAAACATGAGCAAACATTTTTAACTTTTGTTAAAAAGTCCTTTACTGTTTCCTTTCCTTAACTGCTTTGACAGTTGATGCAGTTTTCATTTCTCATCTACAAATGTCATTTGTAGAAAGGAATGTCATTCATCTACAAAAAATATCCGACTGTCTGATATTAATTCCAAGTAATTTTGTTGGATAATTGTTGCTAATTGTTACATTTGGAGGAAAAGAACATGCACTTAAAGCCACAATGCAAACTATATGCGGGAATATAGAAGCAGCAGCCAGGAAGTAAGATCTTGGACAAAAGAGACTTTCAAAAGGTCAGAGTGATGAAGGCGACCTACATACCTCCAGTTTCACCAACTCAAGTTCATGACTTTTTAGAATGTTTTCTTGCAACCATCATCAATGAAATTTAACTGCATCACAAGAAAACATTGTGAGAATGAGCTTTAGCAACTCTAGCAAAACTGAAATTTCTGGTGTTTGTATTGACCTTGTAGTGCAGGGGTGTCCAAAGTCTGTCCTCGTGGGTCGGCATCCTGCATGTTTTAGTTCTCTTCTTGGTTTTACATATCTGCATCAAATGATGGCTCATTAGAAGGTTTAAGCAGAACACTGACTTGCTGAGGAGGTTGTTACAATCACTAGGGAGAGACCTAAAACATACAGGATGCCAACACCCCTGTTGTAGTACATAGTTTTGTTGCACAGAATGCTTGTAGCATTTCATGGTACACAAATGGGCCAGTGGTAAAGAAGAATGTTTCCCAGCTACTGGCTATATAAGTTTAGACTTACCCAGGATAAACACAAAGTGTATATTAACAGGTAGCTACTAATATCTGCAACTGACTGAAGATACAGAAAGCAAAGAAGATGTCTGTGTGATTCAAACTTTTAAACAACAGAAATGTTTTGTGGGTGGAACAACATAAATGACGAGATTAAACAACATCTAACTAAAGTCCTACAGGGTTTAGAGTCCCAGTTGGAACTAAAAACCTAGAGGTTGGAGTCCTTGTCAAACGGTGTTTTTGACTAAAGTCCTACGGGGTTAGAATCCCAGTTAAACAGCATTTAACTGAAGTCCTAGAGGTTGGAGTCCTTATCAAACGATGTTTTGACTAAAGTCCCAGATCGGGTTTGAGTTCCAGAGGGACAGGGGTGTAGGTGTTGTCTCCCTTGGTTGAAAAGAGTTTTAATGTTTTTATCTTTTTTAATCTTTTTTTTCTAAATCTTTCAGTTTCTCACTGTTTATACAATGTCACATGCTGTTTTCTTTTAATTATGTAAAGCACTTTGAAATGCCTTGCTGCTGAAATGTGCTATACAAATAAAATTTGATTGATTGATATTGAAAATAATAATAATCAAAGTATTTTTTTTTACAGTGAAATAAATGTTTTCAACTGTTAATGATGATTGACTGCAGTTCTTTCTCATGTCCATCTAGGCGTGACAGATGATCTGGTTCATGCTAAACTGTGTGGAGAGCAATAATAACCTGACATATTTATTCGTATCACTGCTGCATGTTATAATCACTGAAGGTTATAGGAACACCTGTGTATTGTGTTTGTTCTGTTCAGGTGGACAAACATATCTTTGCTATATTGCAACCAGTGGGTCTGCTCACATATCTGCAAGACAGAAAAACGCAATCAGTTCTTTTTTATAGCCTGAAGCAGACAATTTCAGATAACCGGGACTTCTGAACATTTCATTTTAGTTTACCTCTTTTTATTACTATTTTTTCCACTTTGTAGTAAGCTTGCACTCCATGCTGACTGATAAAAATTGTTCTGTTCTTTTCTTAATCTTCGTTTTATATCTTGTGTTTTGGTACTGTAAGGCTTCAGTCACAGAAGGGTACTTAAGTTTTCCTCAGTGATCTCCATGCTTTGAAAGCACATAGTCAAACTAGCCATTACTACCCAGGTAGGGTCAGGATACTGAACATCAAGGCTGCTTTTGAACACCATGTTTGGATAATTCCTGACTGGACGTGAAACGGATCAAATCTGAAAAGGTCTACATACTTAAAACCTTAAAAAAATTCAAGCTGACTGTTTTTTCTGACAACTCCAACTGCACACAACAGAAAAGCAGCTTGTCTTGCTTTCGGATCTTTTAAATTTGAGTGCCTATTTTTTGTTCATTTATATAACATATGCAAGAGGATGATTTACAAACATTTTTATAAAATAGCCTGTACATCGGATACTGAACGGTTACTGAAATAACTTGAAACTGACCGAAGTAAAAGTAAAAGAAAAAGAAAATTACTAAAAACTGACCCATGAAAATCCTACAACAGCTCTTCTTTTTCTTTTTTGAGCCTGCACCTTCTCAAACCCCCAGAGCCAGTACATGTTCTGGTTCTACTTGAGGTTTCTTCATGGTAAAGGGGAGTTTTTTCACCTTACTGTCGCTGCAAGCTTGCTCAGAATGAGACATGGCTGTGAAGTCAACCACACAATGCAAGTGATTGTAATGTCACTGTCTACTCACAGGAAGAACGAATGCTGCAAGTCAGTGACTTGATGCTGGGTTTCCTTAGACAGAACACTCTAATTTGATGAAAAAACTGAGATGAATGCCCTGTTTCATAACTCGCATTCAAATGAGATGAGATTGAACTGAAATTACTATAGATCATATCTGTTGTGATTCAGTGCAAAATAAATATTCTGACTTGAATTTAGCTTTTTTGAAGCCAAAATTAACTCCCAGTGGGAAAAAAGCTGCTTTGTTGTCCTTTGCTGCTTGTGTGTCAGATTTATGGGTGTACCAGAAACACATGCCAAAGGTTCCAGTTCAGGACTTTTATTTGTGAAACTAATTTTAATTGTGTCAATTATTAAATGGAAAGACCACAATTGCAAAACTTTTTTTTTCTTACGTTAGTGGAATATCGACAAAGTTTGCTCACATATATATTGGAAACTCTGCTAATGCCTTCCTTGTTAAATCATAAATTACCTGAGCTTAACAGGACAGTTTTGTTTTAGTCACCCTGAGACCTGATGAATGTCCGATCTGCTGCATCCCAATTAGTTTGATACAAAACATTTAAAAGCAAAAAAAATAAAAACAGAAGAAACTAGTAAACCATCAAATATTTTCACAGCAGTGCAGAGGAAAAAAAGCAGAATCGAGGACTGATTGACATCTAGGCTTATATAAGAAGACGCAGCTGACAGTGAGAGGAAGGTTGCTATACTGCTGCTTTCTGACATCCCATAATCAAGATTGAACCTTGTCCAAGTTGAACCAAATTCACTTCTGTTTGTTCTAGTTCCAGCACCAGATATGAGTCTCACCTGAGACTTAATGATATCTCTTCACTGCTTCCCATATCTGTCTTCCTGCCTGCTCGCTATGGAAGCTGCCATTTATGATTTGGATCAAAAGCCCAATTGGTCAGAGGATGGCTTAGAAAATTTCCACGGTTTAAGGTCAGGGACACACTGCAGGCAATATCAGTCCAAATTCATGAGACTCATAGCTGACATGGGATATCTGCAAGGTGCACATCTTTATTTGAAAAGCAAAGATCACTGTCAGGTCAAGGAGAACGAAAACTGGAAATATTGCTGTCAGACACACAGTGGGAAAACCTCTAAATAAAGATGTGAAGGGAAAAAAGGAAAGAATATTTAAAAGTTGGTTGCTCATCTGGCCACCTCTGAGCAGCTTGTAATGTATTATTTAATATGAAGAGAACACATTTCTGCTTCATCTGTTCTGTGAGGAGAGAGTTTTACAGAACTCAGAGCGTCGTTTCAAACGGATTTTCAATAAAATCAGAAACTTCAAAGGCGCTCAAATACATGAAGGAGATGCTCTTAATATTACAACTAGCTTCTAATAAATTCAGAAGATAATGATGCAATCAATCACATCCTACAGAAGAACAAAAATTATACCATTAAGAGCCAGAAGATAATGTCTTATCTGACAGACCAACACAAATCAGTGCTATTGTCTGAAACACAAAGGAGAGGACACACAGTTTCAACATGTTATGCTAATAATTATATCCAATTGTTTTTAGATGATCAGACTGGACCAGATACTTTATAACATAAAAAACAAGGCATCAACTGTTCTATTTAAAGGAATTTCATAACTTCTTCCACTGGAATTAGTAGAGATAATTGGAAGATGTTGGTTGACTTCACAGAGAACAGAGCTGGGCTCAGAGATACAGACACAGGTAGAAAACTTCAAGTTGATCTTTTTATCAGTGCAGCGAAACATTCAGTCCTTTTACATGTAGAAATGTCAAATAAGAGCCAAAGTATTCTTGTTTTTATTATGTTGTGTGTTGTGAAGTTCTGGGTGTGGAATAAAAACTTTACATCTATTCTAAGATACACTGCTCAGATGCAGCTGGAGAGGTGGAAGCATCAAAGTCGCAATGGGAATCTGAAACTTCAAATGGCAGCACGAGGGAGCGCAGCACATGAAATAGCATCACCCTCAGCATTTGCTCTTGGGGAAAGTTTGGTTATTGCTCCGTCTGGAAGTGAGGCAGAAGTTCTGCCCAGGGGACAGAAACATCATCTCACAACAAACTTAAATGTTAAATTCAAAGGGAAATGGCTTCATTAACCCTGCAGGGCAGCTTAGTGGGTCAAAAGAACAAAAGAACATTCCTTAGGAATGTAGTGAAAGCTGAAGCAGTACTCTAATCTGAACTAACCATCGTAAACATGTTCAAACGTAGAAATCCACTGTACATGTTTTGATGCAAGAGGGACTGGTGCACTTTACAAAATACACAGACGTCAGAAATGCAAATCTTTAAGTGTTTAGCATTTGCAAAGCGGTCAAACCAGAAGTGCCATTCATTTTGCCTTGTGTTAATTGACTGTTCGCTCTAAGACCAGAGATAAGGAAGACTATGGATGTTAGCTCTGGTGTAGTGCCAACATGAGCTCCACTGGGTGTTTTAATGAATATTAAGGAAGATCTGCTGTTTGAAAAGCAGTTACAAGTGTTTTTGGAGGGTTTCTCAACTATTGGCAGATCTTCTGGGTAACTGTTGTCCATAACTACCACAAATACCAGGGGTCCACTAAGCAGTGTGTATGTGGTTTACTATGTTCATCCTTGAGAATAATGTTTCAGTTTCCCTCCTGTTTCCACCACAATCCAATCTTAGACATTTTTTATGTCTAATAAAAAATGTGGATGGTAATAATTACTCTTTGACTTCCTCATAACCTTGGCAATTCATTGTGTAGAACATTTGTTTCCTCTGTGTATTTCTTTCGATCCTTTAAAGTGGTGAGAGTGAGGAAACGTTGAGGCTTAGCCTCTTGAAGAGTGTTTGCCTCAGCAACAAAGCTCCGACAGGCATTGATCACTAATTTTGTAGCTGTAAGAGACTGTCAAATATCATGTTACCTTATTGCATCAACACTGAGACTGCAATCGATCAAAACACCAACAAAGATAAAACCGCTCTTGCTCTGAAGCAGTCAGCGAAGAAGGCCGCATCTTCGTGCTCATGCATCACCACCAAAGGAGTGAGTGCTCCTGAAGAGTCCCAACCTCATGCCTCACCAACCACTTTATAGACTTTATGTATCTGTTTGCCAGCCTGAGGCGACAGGAATCGTCTGTGCTTAAACACAGAGGAGGAGACGAGTCCTGGCACTTTCAGAAACCCACTCCCACAGCCCCTGTCTCTCTGCATGTGATTACTGCCACGGCTTGTCTAAATCATCTGAGGCCAGCTTGTCCTCTGTGAAGTATTAAACACTACACTTCTTACCCTCATCTACTGCTGCTGCCATTAAGTCTGCAGGTCTGACAGTCTCTTCATTCTGGAAGAGTGAACACGGCTGTACAGACCTCTCATCCACACACATGCAAACCTCTGCCGGCTCCCGTTTTCATGCGGCGTGTTGAATGTAGCTCCACACTGCAGACTGAGAGATGAGATCCAGATGTTGTCAGGACTAACTAATCCTAATGATGATGAAGTGAAGCTGAGTGTTGGTCAGCAAAGTATTCAAATGTTCAAAAAGTACATTTCAAAATTAGTTCTAGGAATGATTAATGCCAAAATAGTAGAACCAAGAAATCACTTCAAAAGAACCCGTCTGATGACACAAAGTAGGCCAAGAGATCTCAGAAAATATAACAACCTGAAGAGACTGAGAAACAGATGACAAAGTCACTGACATCTACCAGTCTAGAAAAGGTTATAAAGTCATTTTTAAGATTTATGAATCCCAGAAAATCTATTATCCTCAAACTGAGAAAACATTGGAAAACCTTCTCAGGAGTCCCTAACACACCAAAGGAGATCACCAAAGAATCTAGAAAATCTGCAGCTCTGTTGGCCTCACTAGGTCAGTTAAGGTCCAGAATGAGACCCATCCCCTAACCCTAAATAAATGAATTCATAAACACAAAAAGGAAGCATACTATATGTCTAACTTCCAGTTATTGTTTTGCCCCATCAGTTACTATTTTCATTTATTTCAATTAGCAAAAATGTTTTCTTATTTCAATCTGGAGAGACTCAGAAGGCAAAAAAAAGCGATTAAAAAGTTTATCAACAAGTAAACATTAAAGTTCTTTGGCATTCAGGCCCCAGCCGAGAATGTCGAGCTGGAACTGCGATAAGCTCAGTGGACATTCCTGATGCTGCATAGGAATGTAATCCCCCCAGGGCCTGTACTGATGGTGGAGGTCGAGGAAGGATGTGGCCTGAGAGCCGGGAGAGTTTAGGTGGAAAAGAAGTGGAGGTGGGTTGGTTGCAGCTGGTAAACGGAAGAGGTCATGGATGAAGGTCCTTATCAACTGGGACTCGGTCGGTGATTGACCATGAAGTAGCTTGATCCAGCACTGACAGGTCCAGTGATGAGAGGGAGGCGCTGATTGATGAGGCAGGTGAGGCTAGAGAGTCTTCCAAATTGAATTTTCGCCTAAGCTTCATTTCCAGTTTTTATTATTGTAGTTAAGTATAATAATCTTGTTTGGAAACTGCTGATGCTAAAAGTGGAACAACTAGTTATTTATTAGGCTGAGAGATATGTTAGTCTGTATTGTATTGATTTACTTTGACTATGTTTGATTTCAAAAGTTCATTTATATTTGTAGACATTTCAGTGTGACAAAGTAGCAAAAACTAAAGAAAACAAGGATCAAATATTTTCTCACATCACCTCATTTGTTTCAGGCTATATCTTTAAATCATAGATAATTATTATTTTTTCATTATCCTCAATTTAACACACATTATATCTAATTTTACTGTAGTGAAGGAAAAAAGCCATTATTAGGGTTCTATATTCACTCTCTTTTCCAGTTATCTGAAATGCAAAGTGTGCAGAATTATACTTCTTATCTAAAATTTCCACTTGTATGAGGAAACGACCAGTAGTGGTTTCATCGCGCCACATGAATGCTAATACAGGGACAGAGAGGCCACTCGGACTTTTTTCAGTGGTCCTCCACTGCAGGTTGCAGGTGAAGTTGTAATCCTACTCAACATTTAATTTGGCTCCACTCAGGCAGCGCCGACGTCCCTTCATCGTCCCTTCATCAGTCTCATGAAAGTCACCCAGTCAATCTTGGTCGATCCGCTGACTGGAGCTGATATAAACTTCAGAAGCAACCAGGACACCCCCAACTGCTGAGGCTTATGATGTGGGGAGAGGGAATAAATGATGACGATATCAAAGGCAGGCCTGCCTCATGTCCCAGCTCTGACTCAACTGTTCAGACCTCCTTTTGGCTTGTTTTATGTAACATGATGAGAAGCTCTGCTCACACTCACACTGGGTTAGAAATGAGCCTGACCTTGATGTTGAAGGTTATCTCTTTCCAGGCTTCTGTGTTTTATCTGTGATTCAATTTAGGTGGTGGAACAAAAAAAACCCAAAACTAACGTTTCCCATTGATAAATATGCCTCTGCTTACTTGTTATTGATATTTTATAACAAATAAATTTTTACTGTATATCAATCTGAAAAGGATTAACAGGCCATCTCAAAATTATTTTAGGGACATCAGTCTGTGAAATCTTAAGAGATATTCTAAAATTGTGATTATTGAACATATTGTATAAAGCACTCACTGTCTGATAGTGAGAAAAAAACAAACTGGAATTTAATCACGTAATAGTCCAAAAGGACTAATAGCATATTAGTATGCTATTTTGATGCTATTCAATAAATAGCATATTACTTGAATAGTAATAGGCTATTCAAGCAGCATATTCAAGCAGCATATTGCTCCTTAATGACTGAACTGACAACATCAAAAGGATCGTTTTTCACAGCTAGGTAGCTGTAGCAGCAAGAAACAAATTAAAATATTTTATTCAAGTGAATATATGAAGACAGCAACAAAATATGTGTTGCTTACTGTCTGAACTCTAACTTGTATAGCTGCCATGTTGCTTGTTGTCTTGGTGAGATGTCAACACTCATAGGCGTAGGAAGCGGGGGACTCGGGGTGGGGGTGGAGGGGGGGGGGGGGTGGCATGTGCCCCCCCCCATTTTGGAGGGTGGCCCGATCGTGCCCCCAAAAATTTACCCGCCTTGGGGAGACTTTTTAAAAGATGCCCGGGCTT
>CAEGAF010021972.1:0-23130 GCA_903067075.1 Micropoecilia bifurca
GGCCTCCCTTCTGAAGCTGCTGCCCCCGCGACCCGACTCCGGATAAGCGGGAGAAAATGGATGGATGGATGGATGGAGGAAAGTTTTGAATTACACTGCCTTGCATGCATATATTTTGAAACTTTTCAGAACATTTTCAGATTTGACCTGTTTTTCACATATTCAAACATATTTTAATACACCAAAAAATTGTGTGACAAGGAAGTGAAATAGGAAGGAAATAGTTTAGACTTGGTATCCAAGTTCTCTATCAAACCAAGCTGTTGGGAAGTGGAGAACAGAGTTAGAACAATTCCAGTACTAAAGATTACTGCAAACATCTTGGTGCCAGATACGACAGCGCACTATGAGAAGTCTAGTAGAGTCCATGCTTTAGAAGACCAAAGGTGGTTGTAATGTTGTGCTCACTAGATTGTAATGGTTTTAACTGTATTTTACCCTTTGGGGTCCAAACCTGTCTCTTTGTATGATAACAGGTTCCAGAGCCCTGGAACAGTGACTGTTCACTGGAACAGCAATGCAACATGACATTCTTGAACTGAGATCAACAGAGCTACTTTTATGTGAGCTCATTCCCTAAACTGATTCTTTGGACAATGTCCATTGCATCATAAAAAGCAGGACTGGATTGTTTAGTTGCCTTTTATTTTACTAATTGTTTACTGTACGTGTATTAGAGTGGAATGGCTGCCATGTTGAAGTTATTTATGTCTTTTTAATGCTGTTCTGGTGTCGAGTTTTGGCTCAACCTGTGTGTGCATGTTTTGAAATTAGCAGCGCTTGGCCACACGTTTTACAGTAAATCAGCCATTGAAAGTGTGTGTTAATAATAAAACCGAATGAACATGATCATGCAGTCCTTCTTGGCCTCTGCTGACACAGTCAGTATGGGTATCATCAACCATGACAGTTGGCTGCTGGGTCTGACAGCTTGTGTACCCAGAGCCAATAAATTACAATAAACAGAACCAAATATTGGGTATTACATTGCGCACGCTGAGATATGCACTGTGACACTTCCATTAGCTTTGATAGATACAAACAAAGCAGAAACATCACACACTGACAGCAGCTGACAGCAATAATCTTTTTGATTAATGGCGGGAAAAGGAGCCTGATCTGAACTTTGGGTTTTTTCTTTATAGGTTTGATTCAATCAAAGATCTAACAGACATTTGCTAAACCAAATAATTCAGAGTATACGTATCTGCATCTCAAATCTGTCTTTTCATCTGGCCTTTTTCAAATGAATTTCTTCTATCGGTCATCTCAGCTGGTATGGAGTTGACCCAGTAAGAGGTGTAAGCAGGATCTTGTGTAACCTCACTCTGCTGGTGCAGTTTCAGCCAAAATCAGCTTGAAAGCACGGCTAGAAACACAAAGACAAGATCCAGAGGCAGGCATGGGCCCAGATCACTTTACACTGAAGATTATGTACTTTAGAAAGTGGCCTCCCCCCACAGAGGGGATGCTCTCTATTATGGTTTCAGCTACAGCGTTGTCATGATTTATTTGAGGAATTGCAGACAGGAATGCACTAAAAAGGATATTATGGAGTAAACCCTCGCTGACTTTAACCCTGGTACACACTGCCGTTGTCCTGACAGCCTGGGTGAAGCTTTCCATTAATGGTGCTCTGTTAACTATGTATAACAAGCCCAATCCTCCCAACTGCTAGGCAGAGATACAGTGATGCATTTATGATCACCTCCGGTAAAAAGTGTGAAAAACATACAAAACAAATCTTTTATTGCAGTGGCGCAATCTCACAGTGGAAAAATGAGAAATTAAATCTTTAATTTGAGCATATGGAAACATTTCTGTTAATACTTTAGACACCCCCACCCAAATTGGCCAAAAGACAACTGTTAAGTCTTTTATAACGTTGCTCAAGGTTAGAGCGACCACAGAGAAGGATACATGATTTCTCTTTGCACAATCTCTCAGAACATCCAGGTACTTCCTTATTCTCACCCCACAGATTTTATGTAGGATTACGGTAGGCCTGGATGACTATGAAAGATGTCTAATTATGTGTTGGTGAAATATTTCTGTGTAAATTTGATCATATGTTTTAGATCATTAGCCCTCTGAAAGACCTAATGATCAATTTTCTCTTTTATTCTTCACTTGTTATTTCAAGCAGCCTCCAATTTTGTTTTTATACTAAGCCGGTTATACTAACCGGGTTCTAGCGTTTGGTTTTAGCGCTGGTTCTTTACCTGAAAAACTGGTTCAATCCTGGCCTCAACTTTGACCTTGGCCAAAGGAAAAAGCCAGTTAAGCTAGCTGAAGGCGGGTATGTGGAGGCCAACAACACATCAAAATGTACAAAACTCCAAAATTATTTGTTAATTTTGACCTGCTTGGTTTAAAAAAAACAAAAACAACAAGAGCAACTATCTTCTGCTTAAACATCACTGACCTTTCAAGTGGCTGACATAGTGGCAGAGATGGGAGTTTATCTAATATGGATGTTTAGAGGAGGAGGAAAGAGAAATAAAAGTAAGAAAGGAAGTAGGGGATATTGGCATGAGGAGGAGGATGGCTTTTGATTCAGGGATGACGGTTGTTATGAGCTCACAGTGTTCCCTTGTGGGACTGCGGTGGGAGGGACACAGGAAGTGGAGCTCAGTGGAGGTCAACGGCCTCTTGACATACCAGGACAAGGGCCCAGCCATGTGTGTGCCACTTTGATGGATGCATCTGACTAATGAAGCTCATACGTGTTACAGTTAGGGCATGCTGTATCCATCAGCCGAGATGTAAGTGATTTATTTGTTTTAAAACCTCCGCAGATGAAGAGAGCTGTAAAACTTGGCTCGCTGCATTGTACTGTGCATGGTTGTGGGGTGATGCATTATCCTGAAACACATTAGCATGATGAGGGAGACAAATAAGACGGGATTTTGGAGGGGAGCCACGTCTTCATGTTCCTTTTTTGAAGTCGGTATTCGTTTCATACACAGACAGTTTTTGTTTGCGTCTTTTCATCGCGTTGCTCATTTTCTGCTAGTTGAGGTGAGAGAAGTTTATAAGGTGCCTCTACTGTTTTTAGGTTCTCACTCAAAGCATGTTTAGAAAACCATTATTTATACTTTTACGTCGCTTTGGTTTCACAATAGAAGCAAGAAATTCAGCATGTTTGACATCCATCTGAAAATACTCTGAACACTAAAATCTCTTCTTTTGTTAAATCTCAGGTTTCGTCTTTGTTGAAACTCTGCACAGGTTTTACAGCAACTTCTTCCTAAAGATGATAGGGTGCTATAGCACAGCAGCAGGTCACTTCTAGAGGCATACTTGTGAGCTCTTTTTAACTTGTGTTAGTATACATGTGTTAAGGTGTTGAGTGCGAGCGCCTCCTCTCTGTTTATTTGCTCTGCCAGGCCACTTCCAGGGCCCAGGCCTCAGGGGAAGCATCAGACCTGCCATCTAACAGAGGAAGCTTTGACTGGTAGCTCATCAAATGAGGCCTGCACCACTTTGACCAGAACACAATCCAACCTGCACTTCTCCTCCTCCTCCTCCTCCTCCTCCTCCTCCTCCTCCTACTCCTCCTTCTCCTTCTCCACTTCACCTCAACACTCCAAAGATTGCAACACCATCTCTCCCACCCTTCCACAAAGTTTTCATTTCTGAATGCTCATGACTTTCAATATGAGAGTCATGAGCGTAAAAGTGTTTGAACACGATAGGCCCCATTGTTTTCCAACCTTTTTCTTTTATTATTATTATTTTTGAGGGTTGTGCTGTCTCACACCAAACCTCAGACACCACAAACCATATTATCAAACAATGCTGATGACTGAGAATGATGCAGTTTCCCACACACTTTATTGTGATGCCAGTGATCATGTATTTTATTTCAAGCATGATTTCCTGAGAAATGCTAACCAGATTTCCCTAAAACGGCGATTTGTTTTCACTAAACGTAGTGGTTTATTAAACTGTTGTGGTTTTAGGGCTGGAAAAAAAAAACTGGCAAAATCCAAGCAGAACATTTATTGGCTTACTTGGAACATGAAGGAAGAATTGTGCTACAGGATTGCATCATGAACATTCCCCCCAGTTTAACTTCTCTTTATAGGAACCACAAAAATCCATCCAGGCATTTAGATTTAGCGAGGCGGGCTTTGCATTGGAACTATACTTATATAATAATTGATAATATGAATAAGGTGAAAAGGGCTGAAAATGTTATTGTGAGGTTTCTCCTTGTGGTCTTTGGCCTTTGTGACCCTGTCCAGACTCAATCTCTCTGCAGAAATTTGGCATCTATAACCAACCCCTGCCCCCGAGAAAAGATCCACCCTGTCCAAGTCAACAACCAACCTGTAAACACATAATGTTTGAAATGCATAACTTTCAAATGAAGTATATCAGTTTTACTGCTATTTGAAGGCTGAAGCTACCAAGAACTATTACATTTTTAAGTAAAGATTAAAGTAAATGTAATCGCAACAACAGTATACAATCACCTTTCAGTGCATGTGTGATGATCAGAGATGTTTCTCAAAAGCAAAATGCTTTTTTTTTCTAATTTTGAGAACCGTAATGTTTATAATAGTGACAAATGATTGTTACTGGGCCTCGTAAGCCAATTTGAACTTGAACAGTTTACATTTTGTGCAAAAAAGAAAAACTTCAGTTCATTTTGTTGGGATTTTATGTGTCAACCTCAACATGAATAGCACTGTGAAGAGGAGAAACTTTATAAAGACGTTTACGAGATTTCTTGTAAAATAAAAAGTGTGCCACTAATTACCTTTAAATATTACCAAATTTGCAAATAAATCCTCCTGTGTGTTATGTAATCCCAGTATAGACCCAACTGTTCTGTTAAGACCTCGGAGGTTTGTTAGAGAACATTAGTAAACAAACAGCATCATGTCAATACAGCAGACAGGTCATGCAGAGATTTGTGTTACAGTCTCATAAAGAGGATGAAGTCTATAATTACCTTGAACTGATGATGAATCCTTCCTACAAGCAAGGATTGAAATGTGAAATGTCTTTACTGTACCTGCTGAAAACAATCTGATGGCTACAATTTAAACCAGGTGTAAAAAAATGTGTTCATTCAAATTTTCTTGTGAGAATATTGTGAGATTGTGTGAATCAAAGACTGTTACCTACATGCAGAAGTATGGTTCAGAGTTTGATATCAGCTAGTTTATTAATTTGACCAGGAGGGTTTCTGTACTGTGTAGCAACTGAAAACCAAATCGTTCAAACAGAATATGCAGATGAGTCTTGTTTTTCTAAGTTTAAAGGTAGATTAAGATTATTTTAGTTGAGGGTCTGCAAAGTTAGAAATAAATCAGCTGTTTTAATAAGTAACAAAATGAAGGATGTTAATGTGGCTTTTTTAATTGTGAGGCTGATGTGAGCCACCATATTCTTTGTGGGAGGGAGAGTCTGTGACTCTGTGCCCTTCAGATGGAGAGCCCTTGGCCGTTTCAAGCCTTGGTTGGACACAAGATCTGGCGCTGGGACCCAGCTTGTTGATGGCTGTAAAGGAAAATCTGAAAGTAGGAGGAGGAAGCAGGGAGTCGCTGGTGATTTGTAGAGAAATGTCAGGATGAGGCTGCATCTCTGCCATCCATTTAAGCCTCTAGCCTATAGTCTTAAAGAAAAAAACGAAAACGTGCAACCGTTTTAATGTAGGTGCTTAGTCTAAAACATGAAACGCTTAGATTTCACAGCACTCAGCAAGTCTCCCCTGACTGTGATCCATGTTCTCTTCCCACACACAGTGGTGCCGGCACCAGTGGAGGGGAGTTGGAGGAGGAGAGCTGGCAGCCTCCAGATACGGAGCTCATCCAAAAGCTGGTCGCTCAGATTGAGTTTTACCTGTCTGATGAGAACCTGGAGCACGACGCCTTCCTGCTCAAGCACGTCAGACAGCAAAGTTCAATTCATCACCCAAAGCAGAAACAGTGGAGAACAACTGTACACCTACAAGACATGGTCATGCAAACAGCTGTGTGGAGAGCAAGTAACACAGCTCATCCTCTGAAAACATCATCCCCAAAGTGTGGGTGGTTGTAACGTCATGCTTGTGGTGATGCTTTTCTTCAGTATTGGCAGGGAAACTTGTCAGAGTTGAGAAGACATGGAGCTAAATACAAGATAATCCTGGAAGGAAAGCTGAAAAATATTTAAAACAGGGGTGGGGGTTCACTTTCCATCAGGAAAACAACCCTAAACAAACACGAGGCTGAGATCAAAGCATATCAGTGAGTTGGTCAAAGTCCTCACCAAAACCTTTGGTGAGACTTCTAAATTAATGCTCACAGACACTCTCCATCCTATCCAGGTCAGTTTGAAATATTTTGCCAAAGAATGGACAATCATTTCAGTTCCTATTTGAGCCAATCTGGTAGAGACTTTGCCCAAATATTTCCAGCTGCAGCTGCAGTGAAAGGAGGTTCAACAGACTGCAGGGCTAAATGTTAATGCACAGTACGCTTTTCAAACTTTAATTTGAAGTCCTTTGCACCCTTTCCACAACAAAATTATGCAGCATTTTGCTTTAGTCTGTCACATAAAATCCCAATGAAACACATTACAATTTCTGGTTGTAGGATGACAACAAATGTAAAAGCTTAGGACTTTTGAACAGCTTTGCAAGACCCTATAAAATAATCTGGGAAGCCAGAGTTTAAAGACTGATAGCTGTGTGTTAGAGCAATGTGTTTCCATCATCAGGCACGGCAGGATTTTCTGGAAGAGCATATTGGCATGAGTAGATGAAAAAAATCCAGTTATGGACTGGCAAAGGATTTCACATTAAAACGTGAGTGACAGTGACTGAGCTCCATCCAGCCGGGGGTAAACCGGGACAGAAGGGTCATAACAGGGTGAGTGAAGTGAGGTCAAACTAATGAGAGATCACTTATGAGGGTTTGTGCGTTTTCATGAAAGACGAGAAAGAAAAAACATTTTTGACAAACATTTCTACTACAAAATGTAGCTAATGCTCAAAGTGATGGACCGATAAGACCTGGAAGGTTTTCCAGTTCTTGTAAATGGTCTCACTTCGGCATTGATGTTGGAAAATCCTGGAGGTACTGCAAGATTTATAGCTGTTTTCATCTTTAACTCCCTGGTTGTTCAGTGCCAAACAAGAACCCCTGTTCTCATGTTTCGGTTCTGTTACATGAAGCAGAGCTTCATGTATGCAGGCACATGCTCCCAGCAGTGCTTGTCGACATCAAACAATACATGTGACAAAAATACAGTTCCAGTCTGTTATCAATTGACTGGTGATCTGTTTTCCTGAGTAGCCGACAGTGACAGCAAAGCCATAAAAGGGTTGGAAAGAACTAATCTGGAGCAGATTACTTTTTAAAAGCATTAAACGTACTTGTCCAGAGGGGTCTTCAGGTGTGCACTAATCAAAAAAATATGGACGACGAAGCTAAAGTTGTTGAGGAGGTCTGAATATGCGTCTGCAGCTCTAAGAAGACAATTAAAAAACTATTAAACGCAAGAAGCTCAACGCAAAGGCCTCAAAAATGTCCTCTCAGAGAACAAAGACGAAGAACAGTGTTAAGTTCTGGGGGAAGACCTAAACTATGAATGGAGTTTAACATGGCTAAAAGAAATCTTGTGTCAAGTCCAAGTGTGAGAAAAACAGGCTTGTTAGGCTTCCCACATCTTAAAGTTTACTGATCCCGATCCAAAGTATACAGGGAGAGAGAGAAAAAAGGATAATGGAAGAAGGATGGTGCAAAAAAAAAAGATGCCAAGATGCCCAGTGGAAGGTAAACATTTTTTAAGTGTATCGTGTTTGAATGATTAGGAGTTTCCACTCAAGAGGTTTCACACAACAGTGAGACAACAGTTTGAGGGCAGGAACCAAACTCGGAGCTGTCAGTGTCTCTCTGAACTCCCCACAGATGGATTAACAGTAGACTGCTGGCAGGTGAAACTGAACCTCTAGAACACACATGCTGGTATATCATATGTGAAAAGCATAAAAGCTCACACATGTTTACGGTTTATCAAATTTGGTCCTACTCATTGCATGCAGACATCCGCAAACTAAGACGGTATTTGGCAGCGTTTTTATCCCCGTGATCACAGGTTTACAACCATATGAAGGTGATCTCATTCATCTGCACCTGTGCACACAAACAGGCTGAAATCGATACGCTGCGTCAAATGTAGCAAATATTCAGTCCAGACATTCACAAATTGTAGCATTGTACAAATGGATTGGTGAACAGTCTTCAAACATCTGTCTGAAGGTGTGTATTCATGGATGCATCTGTTCTTTGTTTCATAGGAAAATGAAACCAGGATGTTTCAGACCTAAGTGGGACTTTTTTTTATTGTTTTTGTTGGTCCGGTAACTATCACTAATTATATCAGTGTGGATGCATGTCAGATCTAAAGTGCAGAAAGTAAGTATTGAGCATGTCACTGGTTTTCTCATATATTTCTAATGGGCTTAAATTCACGCCAGATGTTGGTAATGACCCCAAGCATCCCACATATACAAGGAATTAAAAATAAATGACTCTAAAGAGTAGAATGACACATGCAATATGCATGAAATACTCAGTGAAACCTATGAAACTTTATAACACGTCAAAGGGTTGGTAAGGTGTGATTTTTACCATGTATTTATCACAAACTGTCTCAGATACTGAACGTTCTGTCAACTTGTAGACCATCTTAGCGATTTTAATTTCCTTTCCTGAAACCAGTTTAAGGTTTTTCTGGCTAACTGTGTTGATAAATTGATACTAGATTTTTTTTAGTATCAAAAAAGCCAAATAAAGGCTCTAGTAGCCTTTATTTGTCAATTTTCAGACAGAAAAACAGGTTGGGAGAGAGAGGGAAGACCTGCGGCAAATGTCAACATGCCGGGTCTTGAACCTGTGATGGCCACGTCAAGGACTAAAGCCTCCATAAATGGGTCGATCTTTTTTTTCTCCTCGGTTTTTCATCAAGCATTTCTCACAAATTTTTCAATCAATCCTTCTCATAATTACAACATGACTGCCAGTATACTTCTCTTATAGGAACATCTCCATACTTGATGTGGTAACCTTCAAACTTTACTCTCGATATGTTATTTTTGGGTGACATTCAATGTAACTCCTCCTTTAAGCACAATGTGTGGAATTGACAAAGTTCACATCTGATTTTATAAGATCAGTCTGTCGCCCACTATATTAGTGGCTTGTCAAAATGTTTTGCAGCAAACTTCAGCATGCTATATATTCAGTGTAAATTTCCTTAATTTGCTATGGGTGCACAAAATACAATACTAAGGGTTTTATTTTGACGTTTAAAATTGTTTTCTTGACATCGTCATTGCACCTCAGTAAATGTGTTCCTTAGATATGCTAGCTAATATTAAAAAAGACAATTTTACGCCATTATCAGAGTAAACACAAAGAAATAAACAATCTGACTGATTCAGAAAATGTCAACCATAAGAAGTCTTGCTAGTTAAACTGAGAAAGACACAAGGATGTTTTACAAAGCTACACTCTTCCAGGGATGCAGCATTTAGGACCAGCTTTGTAATATCTTACAAAACTGCAAGACACAGTCGGTTTATCGAGAACTATTTGGTGGAGTCTACGGTAATCATTTTCCCAGAAAAGAAAAAATGATGTAAACATAAATCCACCAATATGTACTGCAACAAAGCTGCTCATCAAGAACATCACAGGAAAATTGATGTTTCAACAGCAAAATAAAACTGACAATTTTTAACTGTTTTTTGCAATACAGCCCAGTTACATGTCTTTGTATGGATTAAAGACTTTGAGATTACAGAAAAGCTGGCAGTTGTTCAGTCCACTAAAAGAAAACTGAGTGATTTGTTCATGGAGGTATAACCATCCATGGATACATTATGAATATAATGGGACAAACTGGTAGGTGATGGAATTTGTAGAGAGAAAAAAACAATTTAAACTAAGATTTAAGAAAACGTGCCAAAAAAGGAGTAAATAAAAACATGTAGACACCGAAAAGTCTAATTTTATTTTATTGCAATTCAATTCCCTTATATCGAATTACAGCTAATCCTTTCAATCAATGGAAGGTAAAACTGTGAGGGGAAAAAAAAACCTAACAGAGGCAACATAATGGATTGTTTTATAGCCTGTAAGAGGGAGGAACTCTGACTGCTGATCCCAGCAGACCTTACATGTTCAGCCCTGCAGCCTATGAGCCACACATGCAACATGTAGCAGACGGAAGAGGGAACACATGTGGACATGAACACACACAAATGCATATAAACGTCTGCTTCTCATCACCTGCTACAAAAAGCAAAAAGCTTTCCACAATCACAAGCAGATGAATCACACTTTACTGATTTATTCGGCCTGTTTCTCATTCTTCACTACAATCCCCCAGCTTTGGTGTTTACATCACTGCTATAGATCTTGGCCAGCAGTCTGACTGAAGCAAGTTTGTTGCTGTTGTTTCACTCTCACGTGGCAAAAGTGCTCTGCTGTTGTTTGTTCTTGTTTTAGACATCCCATAAATTGGAAGCCAATGAAACTTATGTAAGCAAATGTGTGAGAGAAGAGAAGAGAATCATGTGAAGAGGAAGACAACTGGACTGGAGTTTCTGTCAAGAAACTTACGTATTTAATCTTGGCATAATAATTGTAAACGATAAAAAAAAACCTGCTGGACTATTTCCTAAATCAAAAGATTTATGCTGTTGGGACAGATGTTAACTAAATATTAAGTCAAGATAACTGAACATTTGAAAGGTTTGTCAAGCAAAATCCATTCAGGCTGAGGGTCTGTGTCAGTGCCTCAAAAGCCATTATGAACAGATGACTCCTACAGAAGGCCTGGTTCAAAGTCCTCTTTACAGATGAAAGCAAAGTTTGCATGTATTTGGATATCAAGGTGTCAGAGTCTTGAGGACTAGTGGAGAGGCACCGTTTGCATGCTGCTTGAAGTCCAGTGTGAAGTTTCCACAGTTACTGATGGTTTAGGTTGCCATGTCATCTGATAGTACGATGTCCTATGAAGTCCACAGTAAACTCAGACATCTACCAGAAAATGTCAGAGCACTTAATGCATTCTTCTGCCGACAAACTTGTTGGAGTAGTTGATTTTGTTTTCAAGCAAGACTTGGCACCTGTCCACACTACCAAAGGCACCAAAAGCTGCTATGATGTCCAAGGTGTTACTACTTTTATTGACCACCAAACTTTTGTGACCTGAATCCCACTGAAAGCCTATAAAGAATAAAGTGCGGATTAGCCTCCCCCTCCTGAACTGAGCAGGATGTCTGGTGTGGGTAGTGGCTGAAGTCCAATGTACCTGTTAGACAGATACATGTCTGCTATGCATTTGGACAGCAACGCAGTCGACCCAGATACTTCTGTCTATCAATGTAGAACTAATCCTAGGAGCTTCCATTATATAGGTTTGCTATCTTTCTTGTGTCTTTTCCTTTGAAAAAGTGAGCCTACCTTGAGATGCATGTCTGCTTTCAACCTGCCTGCCAGTTGGCCATCTCCCAATTTGATTTAGTTCTGCTGCTTTGCTTGCCAACTTTTGAGTCTGTTATCCTGCTCTGCTATTTTCACACACTCTCCTCTCCTGAAGCTGCTAAGTTCTCAGCTTAACTATTATTTTCATCTGTGTTCACTTTATATTTCTTTTGTTTAAACTGAATACCATTTTGTGTTTGGCATGGGCACCAACTGGCAAGCTAAACCCCCAAAATTGGATGAAAAACTACTTGTTGGCAACTAGCAATATCAGGGAAATCCATTACTGGGAGACAGACAGACTAAAAACTTTCTTTCATCATCTATCACTTCTGTATTTTCTTTGTTTTTGCATTTTCTTAGGTAACAGTTGCAGGATCATGTGAAAGAAATATGTTTATGCTGGTTCAAATTCTTAGTTTTTAAGCAAGTTTTACAATTTCCTAAACGATTCAATCACTGTTTAACTCAGTCATTGTAGGGAAACTGATATTTAGAATAATAAAACAGTACTTCAATAAAAAAGTTATTTTATTGAAGTACTGCAGCAACATCTGTTTTGTTTTTACATTTCTAAGAAATATCCTCTGCCTTCATCAACTCCTAAAATAGGTGTTTGGCTAGCCAACCTCTTTCTCAAGTTGGTATTTACTACATAACAAATTATGCCTATCATGTATAACGTCTACTGATTTGTGCATGTTGTTGGATCTGGGATGAAGGCAGCAGCAGGTTGTGGGCCAACATTCTTCCTGCAATCGTTACAAACATCATCAACCCTTCATTGCAACCGGCTGTAGTTCCTTTCTACCTTTCAAACAACCACCATCATTTCATTCCACACTTAAATAGGAAGCAGTCAGTCCAGAAGGAAGATCTGACGTGAGCATTAATCACCATTCTAACGTCACACAGTTTGTTACAAACTTTCCGTGTCAGACTCACTCTTCCGCCGTACAGAGGACATTTCTTCTGATTTTACTCAAGTAAGAGTAGCTATACTTCACAATAAAATTACTTAAGTAAAATGAAAAAGTACAGCATAAAATTACTCCTAAAAGCTTTTGTTTTTTTTTTTTTGCCAAAAACTTACTCAAGTGAATGTAACTAAGTCAATGCAACTAGTTGCTACCCAACCCTGCTGAACAGCAAACTCTCTGAAATGACAACAAAAGACTGTGGTAAGCCTTCAGACATGCTAACATTTAGCATGTCTGAAGGCTTACCACAGTCTTTTGCTAACATTTAGCATGTCTGAAACATGCTGGACATGAGCCTACACCTGACCTGACCTCAACCCCAGATTTAATGCTCAAGCTACGAGGCAGAAGTCTGGCTTCTGTCTTACTGGAGCCACCCAGAGTCCAGCCAGAGAGACGGGAGCCGCAGAGAGCAGGTTGAGATGGAGTCCAGGCCTAGAGCAGAGTCAGTCTTAGTCAGGTTTCAGTAATGAACACTTAAGATGTTTCTGAGTGACGTAAGAGGGGTGAATGGACTTGGACTTGGGAAGGTTTCCCGTAAGAGCTTCCAGGAATGTTGAGGTTTTCATCAGATCTTTTTTTAGCAAAATAAAGGACATTAAAATAATGTGGCATGACCTCAGGAGGTTCTCTTCAGGATTTTTTTCCTGATCTTCTTGGCAGTTTCTAGATAATATTTCTTATTTGGGAAACAGAAAGTTCTTCATAAAGTTTACACATGTTTTGTTCACTAGATGTTTGAATATTTTCAGAAAAGAAGAAAGCAAATATGTACAACGTGACAGAAGCTTAGATGACCATAAGAATGAATAGTGCTAAACATTAGTGCAATCAATTCAACAACATTTTAAGCAGTAGGCAACAAAAAAATTCTCACTGACTTTAAGACCACAAAATGCATGGAAAATAGTTGTTAGAGATCTTTTTTAATTACAAAGATTTTCACAATGCATCCTTATTCTTGTAAATAAAAGCAGAGGACTATTTGGAAAAGTGAAAGAGAATGCAGTTTAAGTTTGTCTGAGAAGATGTAAGCAAACGCCTGGTGAAATGTTCAATGAATCCCCAGGGTGAGTCTTACACGAGTTCTAAGACGATTCAGAGAAGACAGTTGTGATAAACCCTCACCAACTAAACTCTGGTATAGCATCAAGTAGAAATACCCGTCTCATTTTATGCTAGCTGTCCTTTCTAACCTGCATAGCATAATCAAATACATACAGCAGAACATTTCTACAGGGTTTATGTTTAGATCAAAGCTTCGGGTTGGAAAAGAATACTTATTTTTGTGGTTATTTCTGCGTCAGCTATCAAAAGTCCTAAAACCTGACGACAATGAAAATACTGTAGTGAAGTTAAGCGGGGCTATATTTATGGACAACAAAGAGAGTGACTGAATAAATCAGGGAAACTGTTTCGCAGAAAACGATCAGATAAATTTTAGGGAACGTATGCAAGAAAGTGGGTAACTGTAAAATGATATAAGATCTGTGCAAAGACGCTTCAGATACTAAATTCCAGGCAAAATGACCAAAGTGTGCGTGACTCAGCCTTGAAGAAAGCCTTGGAGAAAAAAAATCAAGAAACTTTTCCTTGGATTACAGCCCCAATGTACTTGCCAAACTCTTTTTTTCTTTGTTCTTGTTCTTCCAAATAATTTTGCAAGTCTTCCATCATGGAATCAATCCCATTGACAAAATCAAACTATTCTTAATCGGAACAAGTGTTTCAGCTCTTTCTTCAGGAAACAATTAGTTGCAGTGAGCAACACTTTCCTCATGTAGTTGTTACTGATATTGGAACAATCAGACATTATGCAATTTGTTTCTTCATCTAATTAATTGTGCAAGCTTTCTATCTTGAAATCAGTCCCTTTGGTAGAATCCAGCTTTGCCTAATAGGAAAATAATATGTTGGCGTGCCGGTTCTTTTCATCGGAAACATTTATTTAAAATCAATCTTTAGATTTGGAATATTCACTTGAAGACGCACTTTGCTGTATCTTCCCCTCTCGGTTTCACAGATGCATGCTATGATTTAGCCAAAAGTAACCTTTGGTAAAGCTGTTTTAAGTAAAAAAGTGGTTAACTTTGAAAGTGTTGAGTTGTAATTTTGAAACTGCTGAGAGACATTGACCATGCATTTTCACAAGCTGTGTCTCTCTTGTGAGAGAAAAGAAATCTAAATCCGGTAATATACTATTTCCGCCTTGGTCAATTTATGTTCTGTATGCATAATATTATGCAACTTTCATGTCCCAGATTGATTTATCAGCTGTTTGTTGACAAAAGTTTAGGCAGATGTGCATGTCTTACTGCAAGAGAAGTCCAGAGATCTACATTTTGGAAAGCTTCTGTCCATTGGTTTTGGAGTTTGTCATTTTTGCAATAAAGAGATGCTTCTGATATTCTGCTTTCAAAGAATATCCAGACATCAAAGTTGAAGTTCTATCTTAAAGTAACCAATGCTGTCCTCTGTTAAGAGTAATAAGAAATTCTTCTACATTTTGGATGATTTGCCTGTCCAATGTCTGGTGCTCAAATGTCCTGCAGCAGCAAATGCACCATAATGGAAAGGTGTACACTGCCTCACTTAGGCTGATGAGTTTTATCTAGAGGTGTGATGCTAAATAAGGACAGAGAATTTGGGAGACCACAGACAGGATACACCATTCCATGATTTGGTAAAAAAAAAAATTCCATTCATTTCCCACACAGGAAATTGATTGTAAGACTTGTCTTAGAAATGTTCTGCTTACACTAACCCATAATATCTCTGTGTCCAGACGAGACTCTACCAAGGAAAGTGAATATCTGTGGGAATGCCTTAGCTACCACACAAAACATAACTGAGTGGTCAGAACTTCAGCAGAATTAGCAGCAGCTAACCTGGATGCTGCCAGAACGTTTGTGGTTCTAATTATTGTTTTTGTCATAAGGAGTTCTCAACGTGGTCAATAGTGGTCAAACACAGGTCAGTCGGTCATGGAAATCAATGATCTGTTGAGAGCAAAAAATCAGACAAATATTAAAATGGAAATTAGAGAAAATCTTAATATGTGTCCTTTAAATAAGTACAACATAAAAAAAACTTAGAAGTATTTGAAGCAACAAAAGCATAAAAACTGTTGGGAATAAAATGACAACACTTTAAAATTGAATCTGCCCATACAACATTTTTCCAATTTTCCTTTTTTTTGTCTAAGCAATTGCTTGATCAAACATTTGCGGGTTTTATCCACAGAAATGAGCCGTGCCGTGTTTCTTAACCAGAACGTGTTAATCAAGTGAAAGCTTAGTTTGTTGAGGTCATCAGTCTTCTATCAGACTCTGCAGCTGAGAGTGGTTAGAGTGAAGTCAGTACATTTACTCTGATCACAAACCTGCTGTAGCTGCCAGCAGCGCAGCCAATGTTGAAACAATTCACACATAAACATGCAAACTCATAGACACTCAATATCACTTAGGCTAGAGTCTGGGTAAACATGTGTGTATTAGGGCCATCACCGCATGAATGTGACCACCAGAGAATTGAGCATGAGTAAAACGAGAGAAATGTTAAAAATTTATCGGATTCACATAACTCACAAATACCTTAACAGACAAATAGGAATTAATCAACTGTCCTGACTGGTTAGAATATAAATGTGATGTGTGTTCTTTTTTTCAAACTCATTCAAAGCATATTTGATAGTTTGCTTGGCTTTCAGAGCTAATCTCCTTGTACAAACCCATAAAAACCTATGAACCAGAAGTATTTTGTGTAAAGTTCAAATGCTTTTCCCTGTAAAACATCAGTTAGGCTGCAAAAAGAGAAAAAACAAAACATTAAAACTAAGCAACACGATGCACTCACAAATGAATTGTTTCTGCTTGAAAGCAATCATGCATGTTTAAGAACCATGATTTGCTTCATGGCTTTCTGCAACTAAGGCCTGTTTGTTTGGAAGAGTGTGAGAGTGTCGTCTTCAATAAAACCTTCCCCAAAATCTCACATTACTAGTTTGATGCAAAATGGGTCTCTTGCCAGAAAAAGAAATAAAAAAAGAAAACCCCAAAATGAAGAAAAAATGTGAAGCCCGTCTCCTCACATCAGTGTTGTAGGTACAAATTTAAAATCATAAAGGTCAGAAACCATAACTACACATGGCAGGTTTGTCAAGCTTCAGGTTTCTCCAAATGTCTTGCAGTTTATATTGGCTGAAGGCAAAAAAAAAAAAGAAACCTCATGGCCGATAATTATAATCCCTCTTGCAAATCCCCACACAACGATAGATGTAAAATAAGGATAAAAGACAGATTTTTTTCCCTAGCATACGATTAAAAGGTTGGTTTGTGAATTCAGACCACATTATAAATGTTTGGAAGAAAGCTTCACTTTAGTAACTCTTAAATACACACAAATTTAGCTACATGATTTGGTTTTGAAGTGAAAATCCAAAACACTTGCAGCCAAAGCAACTGAAGCATTACTTAATACACACTATCAGGAGGAAAGCCAAAAAAGCAATTTTAATATACTAATTTACAACATATTAGCGTGTTTACATTTACATCAAATGGCAATTTGGAGACATTAATAATCCGAACAGTAATGTTTTGGAACCACAAGATAAAGCCAGATTACCCCTGGTGAATATTGAAAACCACTGATGTTGAGCTGATTAGCACAAACAGGAAAAGATGAGATGTTTAAGTGCAGGGGAAACAGTTTTGGTAAATCCTCGTTCAAACTGGGGCAAACAGTAAATCGGGAACATTGCTGGATGTGCGTGTTGTACTGAGAATGACTTCATACATAGCTTTACACTTTCTAGTCGAGTTTGAAAACCAGTGAGATTTACAGATTAGAAAAGGCTTTGTTCCTTTTCATATTGTTGTCTTTATTATTTTTCAAAATAAAAATCCATTTTGAAGTTTGAGAATTTGTTGAAATTCTTTCCAAATTCACATTTTGGAAATGTGACATCAGGATGCATTTATCTAAATTTTTCAAACTTGAAACTTGGAATTTAATATGTTTTTGTATAATTGGATTAAAGTTATATTGCATCTATATCTATTCCAACTATAACAAAGAACAGTAACATTTATATGCATTTTTAATTTATCTGACAAAACAAAATAGAACATTTGTGTTATGTATGAGTTTGAAGTTGGACCAAAATGCAGACTGGAGTGGGGAGCATGGATCAAAAAATAAAAAGATGACAGGGACAAACTTACAAGAAGCACAGGGAGCCAGAGCAGAACAGGAAAAAATATTTCACAGCACCCACTGATGTGAGGGACTGGAGCAAATCTACGAATGAGTTGTATATATACTGGGGAGGTTGATTACTGAATAAGAAACAGCTGGCTGACTAGAAAAAGGTCACAGGTGTGAGGGAAGAGAATACAAGGCAGAATGAGGAGAGAGAGAGAGACAGAAACCCTCCATTCCAGCAGATGGCGGTAATGCTTGCCCACCGCCATATAAAAGAAAAAAGAAGAAGAATTAGAATTAGAATTAGAAGAAGAAGAAGAAGAAGAAGGAAAACATGAGCGAGAAAGGGGGAGAGAGAGAGGAGGGGGAAAAGCAGCACGGGGCAAGAGAAAATACACAGGAAACTTGGAAGGAATCTAACTCTAAAGAATATCTAGAAAAAAGAAATGAACATAATAAACTAGATTCCATAAGTAAGGACTGAATTAAAATAAAACGGAGACTAAGGAATACAGAATGATCAAACTGGAATGAAATAATCAAAACAATCTAAGATCCTAACAAGCTGTTCATTCGATAATACTTGGACAAATATCTTTTTGCAAATTTTTACTACTTTTTATGGAAAATGTAAGAATTACTTTATAGATTATTTGTTCTTGTTTAGCCCATGAGTCTCCCTGTAAAAACTGCTTTCCAGGAAAAGTGAGGTTACTACTTCTACCACTACCAGAAATCAAGTTCTTATTGTCTCAGACATTTTCCAAAAGTGAATCATCATCTGCTGTCGCTGTCCCTCTTGTTGGACAGTCTTGTGCAGAGGTAGTTTAACATTTTTAGCAGAAGAGACGTTGTTCAACAGATTGTAATAAAAAAATAATAAATTGGAGTAACAATCTCAGACTGGTCTTGAAAGTTTGCAGTCCATTTAATGAGACAGAATTATGAGGCGGTGCGTCAGTGTGAAATTTTGGCTGGGCCAAAATGAAATAGAAAGTCATATCTGTGTTTGCATGTAACATATCAATATGGTGTAACATGAAGTCATCCACAAGGTCCATTTGATCTTGGTCTGTTTTGAATGGCAGACAAAGAAAACATGGCAATGAAAGCACAACCTCATCTAATTGGACTCCTCCAGCTCCACACATCGCAGCCTGAGCCAGAAATTAAACAAGACTCGGAGCCTGTTACGGTCCACATCTGACAATAAACAGATCACATGGCCTGGCATCACCCCAGACCTGGTGCCTCATTTATACAAGGATCTTCGTAGGCCAACAACCACAATCTAAGCCAAAGTATCTCACAGTCATATATGAGTTATCATCTGCTAAGGGTCTTAAAACCTGTTTTACATCGAATATTGCATAATGTCTTCATGTATTTTAGAGTGGGGGATATATTTACTTCAAGTTCTGTGATTAAATGACAGCTGCCAAAGTCAAACCCTAGAAACTGTTTAATATGGAACAAAGAGGTAAAATGGGGCCAAGAGCTTTATAAGGCCAGACTTTAAAACTGTTGCAAGTTTCCTGTAATCTTTTTGAAATCCCTGAAAACCAGCTTCTTTCCTAATAATTCAACAACTTTGTCAGATTTGTCAGATAGTTTCTTATTTTTATCCATTAAGATTGAAAACTACAACCTTCCTCTCTTGTTAGACTTCTGCTTTTTAGGTTAGAATGCAGCTCTGACCCCTTGAGGGACATGCCTTCCCAAAATGTTTCTGGAAATAAACGGAGAAAATTCTAGTTCAGGCTTTGTTTTGCTGTTTCAGAGCCAGCACAGATGGAAGCAGCAAGGCAAAGGAAAGGAATGATAATGTGCTAAAGGCTAAAAATACGCCTCTATTTAATAGTAATATTAACAGAGTGATGAATAACTGAGACAAGGTAAAGAGTAGCTGCTAACGGCTAATATAAAATGTGTAATGACACATTTACAGACACTAGAAATTATTATTCATTCTCAGGAAATGAGTATTTTTTTTCTCCCATGAGAGTGCTAGAGTTTCCAGTCAGGGATGTGTTGTGAAGTTGTGGAAATGACACAGCAGGGTGGGTTAGTGGTTGCTGAAACCTTTCCATAACCCTGGAATAAATCAGAGTGAGTGCTCCCGACAGACATCGAATGCCACTTGTTCAGCCAAACGGTCCTTGAGCAAATCACTGCTCTGGGAAACAAAAGTGAGCTTAATCGTCGAATGTAAATGTGTATTAAGGTCTAGACATATAAAGTTAGTAGGATATGTCAGCAGCGATACAGAGAAAAGTCACACTGCATACCTGAAACAAGTGCCGTTCTTCCCTTCAGATCTGACACAGGGATACTCCACGGTCAAGATTTTATTATCTGGACACTCCAACCTGTGAAACGAAGAACACAAGACAAATGGATGATTGACCCCAGGTGTTTTAAAGCAGTGCTAAAAAATAAATCCTTGTAAACAGCGAGAGGAGACAAGGAGAAAGCTGAGGTCCAGGAGAGGTTCAAGTTTATTACTTGCTCCACTTTTGTAGTTTGAACTATGACCTCTTCATATAAGGCCTTAAAACAGATTGACATATTCTCAAACTGAATTTAGTAGACTCAGATTTTTTTTTTTTTTACATTTTTTATCTTCTTCATAGTATTTTTTTATATTTGTTGCTATAAATTGAACAAAGTGAATACAGAGCTTGGAACTCGCCGACTGACAAGTTGTCAATGGTCTGTTTAATGACATTACTCTGTCATTAAATGGACCAAACATTTAATTAGTTCATCCCATAAAAATGTCATAGCATGGTTCACCAGAAATACATCAACTCACTTTCATGAGATACACAGCAGCTGTAAAATCGAGTAACTTTCTTTTCCTGCTAATCTAGTATATTTGATATTATGCCACTTGAAAGCTTGTCTCACTTCATTTGTCTATACTAAACACTATGCTATGTACAGGCCATAATACAGTTTCCACTAAAAGACTGACTGTAAGAAACTTGAGTTTTAAAGTATTTTATACTATATTTAACTTTTATTACATTTAGTCTAGTTGGAGCCTTGAATTTAAATTTATTTTGGAATTGTTTTACATTTAATAAAATTTAAAATTGCTTACTTGTAGCTTGGTGTGATTGGACAACGCCCGAGTCACTATCTTGCTAAAAACATGACACATTTTGTGCCATGTTTTTAGCTGAAGGCCCTATGTCTCATTCAGCTGTGCACATCTAAAGAAATATTTGCTCATTCTTCTTTGCAGAAAACTCAAGCTCAGTCAGATTGAAAGAATAACATCTGCTAACATCAAATTACAGGTCTTCCCACATATTTCCCAATGGATTAAGGTACTGACTTTGACTAGGCCATTCTGAAATGAACATAAGGCATTGTTGCTCAGGTTTTATGTATAGCCTCCTTGTGCTGGAAGGTTAATGTTCAACTTGGTTTCACATCTTCTGTCACCTCTATCATGTTTTCTTTTAGGATTGCCCTGTATTTAGCTCCATTAAACCTACCCAACAATCTCATTAAACTTTTTGAATGTTTTTTTTCTGTCCTCTATGGCTTGTGAAAGCCTTTAAGCAGGATTTCTCATTGATTTTGTTCAACAATGGCTTTCTTCTTCTTGTTTTCTTTTCAAAATGGCATGGCAAATACATGCAAGTTGTTTTGCAGCTCCCCCAGAGTCCTGAGTGCTGCCTAATGTTGTCTGTTGAGTGTTTAGTGATTTCCTTTACCTCTATGATGCTGTTTGTTCTCCTCTGACACCTTCACAAACCATGAGCTTACATTACTTTGACAGGAACCATTTAGTCATAGGGTGACTTCTCAAATGAGTTTGTTGCAACATAATTTATTTAGAGGTTAGTAATCAGTGTGCTGAATATAAATAAGCCTTTTTTCTCATAGTTTTAATAATAACAAAAAATGCAACCTCCCCTCCCTGAAATATTTCATTTTCCTTTCAATCTACCAGATTCTCATCTTTAGAGGTTTAATTTGATGTTCAGCGGGTCGCATCTGATTGACAGCCACCTCCTCACCTCCTGACCTGCTCCCACCCGGGACCTGAATAACATCCGTCACGTTATATACGAGCAGAAGCAACACTTGGCTGGCAACTCTGCACCTATAACCCCGAGAAGTTTTACTCTCTGCGTCTCCTCGGAAATCAGATTAAATTAGACGCGCCGCAGTGGTTCATCCAGGAGGCTCCTCTTTGACAGCTTGCTCGCAAAACCGATAAAATGCAGTACAAACTGTATTACGAAACTGGATCCGTACGCGCGCTCGACTTTGGGGTTACGTACTGGTTGTTTGGAGTTTAAATTAGATTAAGCTTAACCTTTTCTGCCAAGAAGGTTGCCAGACTTTGAGCCTCATAACTGTTAACGTCAGAGAGGGAAATTTTCTTTTAAGTGCTGTGATTTTAGCCGGGAAAATTATAGAAATAGGTTGATTATAGATGCAAATAATTCGCCACTTTACCTTGACGTATCCACTGAAATCGTCGTCCTGATAGAGCTGGCCCCAGATTCCCACAGGAAAACAGCACAGATCGCCCCAAACGGTAGAAGAGTCGCACCATTAATTTGACCCATGTCCCTCTTCGCGCCGCGGGACAGATGATCTGCTGAAGTAACACTTAACACCCGCCAAACTCCTCCACTTTCATGCGTCAGTGACCCGCGTAGGTTAGTGCTATTCAAAATATCAGAAATCGTGGTCAAGTGTCCCGCAGAGGTGACGCGCACAGAGACTGCAGGACCAGCGCGCAGCGTGTCCGGACCCCGTTTCCTAACTTTACGCAGTGAGCCAGACCCCTTGGAGAGCCGCTGAAGGCTTCACAGCCCATTGCGCTCACACTAATCCCTCTGGATTTACATTCCTGCCTCCAAAGAAGAGACTTCAGGCAACCGAGGATCCAGTCGAACTGCGTAATGCTGGTGGCCACACATGCCAAGATGTGAGGGGGAAAAAAAGAGAGAAGGAGAGAGACATAGACCTGTTTCTTGACTTTAAAAATAATCTTATTTCACCAGATTCCACAAATTTGGCGCTAAATATGAATAAACGTATAGATAAGTAAATAAATAAATAAACCCGGAATGACACAAGATTTACATTTCTTATGTGCAAAAGAAAATAATTACGAATAAATTTTAAAAAAGAGAGATATAGAGACTTGGTTGACAAAAGTATTTTGCATCACGTCATCAAGCCTTAAAGTATTAAACGACTTAAGTTAAACTTTATTTATAGAGCGTATTTCATAAAACTACTGTGAATATGCAAAATAAAAAAAATAAAAAAATAAAAAAACGAGAAAACCAAGATAATCTTTCAGACTTATGGAAAGACAAATAAAGTAGCATTTAATTAATTCAAAATCAATTAGAGAATTATAAAAATACTAAATTAGATTCTATACACTTTTATAGAACTTGAATGTAAAATACTGG
>CAEGAF010021976.1:0-14289 GCA_903067075.1 Micropoecilia bifurca
TCGCGACTAGTCGACATCGACTCGACTATTATCATGATGTAGTCGACCTTAAAAAATATGTAGTCGTTCAACCCCTATTACGAAGTGAATAGTTATTGGCTTGGTTGTGTGACAAAGATGACAATTTTATCCAGTCGTGTCTTGTTATTGAACACTGACAAAGCAAGTGAGGCCTCAGGATGGTTCAGTACTGTGGCACTTACAAATCATCCATTTGTGATTGATTGTTCAAACCTCAAAAATGGTTTATGCTGAGATGTCATAAATTTTGTTTCTCTTTCTTTTAGATTTATGAATAATCTGTTTGTTTTGGAGATTGTTAACCTGCCTGATGTCGTTAGACAGGTTCTGTTAAGTTTCCTCACTTAAATTTAGCAATGCATCCCTAAAAATGTAGAAGTACAATAACACATATGACATAATCTATCATACAGATTTTAAGGACTATTACATTTACATTTTACAAAAGTCAGCGATCTCTTGTTTTCAGTTTTAATTACATTTTCTGGCTTATGTGATGTTACTGCTTACAAAATGGCCTTGTGTTAAAAGAAACCCTGCTTTATCCAAGATTTTTCTGGGTTCCTGGGCTTTTTTACTGTTAAGGTTAAATGGTTTCCTGTAAACAAAAGGGAGTTTGATGTCTTTCCAGTGACTGCAGATGTTCAATTGCCCACAGCACCTCTGTCATCATTCTGCATGGCTGAATCCTGAAGATGTCACTGAAAACTCTACACTATATATTCTCTGGCAACACATCACTCCTAGGTTGCAGTCCAGCACTAAGCTGTAAAGGGTCCACAAATGGGACTGAACAGGTGTCACTTTAATTACGTGTCCTCCTGTTGGAAGCTGTCAGAGCTTACAAGGAGAAAGTGGCTCTTTTAATTAGTCTTGGAACTCTGTTGTTGAAACACACAGACAGTGACAAGCTGGGCACCTGGAAATACATGGGCAGTATCTGCCAGTTGATGTGACTCCTTGGCTTTTAATTAGCACCACCAAGGGAGTGTGTTCATTTTCCATCACTGAAACAGGCTTTTCATTTCTTTCTACTTGTTTGGCTGTGGAAAGATTACATAGGCGTCAAACGATTCAGTGCACTCAGCTAAAACCGTGACAATTCATACCTGAAATTTGACCAGTCCCTTCTGTTAAATGGGAGCTCTGTTGGCTGACGATGCATCTTTTAGTTTTTGGGACCATCTTCTGGTTTGGTGATATAGACAAATCCAATCCATGCACAGTTGAATCCTGAAGATATCACTGAAAAAACTCTGTACTATATATTCTCTGGCAACACATCATTGATAGTTTCTCTCTTTCTCCGTTTCTCACATGTACACACACTCATTCACGCACATCTTTCTGTATTCAAGGACTTTGCATCGACTTAATTCGGCTTTTCAGTCATTCCTGTAGCCTAACCTTGAGCCTTATCCTAACCCTACCAGTAGATGCATATCCCTATGCCTAACTCAGGGTGTCAAGCTCATTTTCATTTTGGGCCACATCGAGATCATGAATGAAATTCAATTAAAATTAAAAGTTATCTGTATGAGTACTACTTAAAATAAAATGTAAAAAAAAAATCTACATCTTTTTTACACTAACATGATTTGGTACTATACAAATAAAAATAGATTTGATTTCATTGATAAAAAAAAGTACTTAAAACTGTTGAAAGTTCTTTCAATGTGGCCCAAAGGTCTTAGGTTTCACACATGTCCCACAACTCATTCCAGTTTCCTGATGGTTATTTAATAATTTCATACTTTAGAAGCTATATTAAGTAATTCCAGTCAAGTAACATGTGGACATTTTCTCTGTCAAATGATCTCAGCATCTCTGCCACCACATGCCATGTACAACACAGTAAAGTGAATTGACTGTTGAGTTTATTATTAAACACTTTTACAAAAAGAATTAAGATTAAGATTTGGCTCCATGGAGACTATTCAAGAAGTTGCACTTAAATAAGGGGTAGAAGAACCAGTAAAACTGGTTAAATGTGCTGTTGGCTCAGACAACCACAAGTCAAAATCAGGGGTATGAGACTTAGAGACAAGCTGAGCTGGTTACCTCATTTGTCTCCAGACACCAACTATATCCATGCTTTAGCTTTAGACATAAAAAAAATGAAACAATAATATTTTAATATTCATTTATTGAAATACATTTGTCTCTCGCCTACCTTCTGACCTTGGCATTGAACCTCAACACCTACGCAAACATGTGCAAGCCAAAAACGCTTATCGTAATTTTTCCTCCTTTTCCTGTTTCTTTTGATTAATGTGTGTATTACAAGTAGAGTATTTTTAAATTCGGTACTTCTGAAATAATTGAAATTAGCATAGTTTTTACACCTGAATCAAATTTTTGCCCTCATGTTGTATGATCCTTGTTGGATGTTTGAGCTTATTTTGGATCTCTGTGCTGTTTTTATTGTTTACATAAATTTTTACAATGCAATTTGGAGACCTTTATGTAAAAGGCAGATGCACTGAGCTTGGCAGTGTTTGTCCAACAGCTGGTACGCAGAACACGTAAAACTACCTGCATCTCAAATACCAATACCTCAAACTTTTGACTCCAGCTCAGACTTGGTGCTTCATAATTCTGTTGCTGGGTGAAAAATGAGCCGATGGTTATTTGCAGTTCATAATTCTCACTTTCATCCAAATAGGTTCCAAAGAATCATGGCTGGTCAGTACATGCTCTACATGCAATGTGAGTCACCGCTATTAAGGCCACAGTATCATGACTTTCGAATAGATTTTTCAGCGTGTGAATAAAATGATGTGGGGTTGAGTGTGTGAAAAGTGTGAACGAAGTGAGAATTTGCGGGGGAGCTGAGAACCCCACAAATCAATGTTGTTGAAACATACGCAATTAACATAACATTCATACCAGAACTAGAAGGCTGAAGTAATAGACTTGTTATAGCAGATTTATTAATTGGACAGTGTGCAGCAGAACTCATTAAAATATTTAGCTGGACCAGCAAAAAAGAGAAACGTTGATTTAAAAGTTGGGGGGGAAGAAATCCATGATAACTTGAAAATACATTATAATTCAATGCTGCTATGTGTATTTTCTGGGTTCATAGGTCAGCCAAATATTTTGAAAGTGAGAAGTTCTGTCACTGAAGTTTGTTATTGTGTATTGATAGACAGTGCTACACTACCTTTCATAAAACGTCTTCCCCTTTTGACCTTACAGAAATGAATTTCTATGCTTGATCTGTTGACCAGCATTTTCTGTGGGCTTGCAAAAGCGAGCCGAAGAGCTATGTCACAAGAAGCAAAGCTGCATTCTTTATTTAACCCACACACACACACACACACACACACACACACACACACACACACACACACACACACACACACACACACACACACACACAAGTAAAGCAAAAGCCTGTAAACTCAAAAGCTGTTGAATTTACTGTTAGGTAAGTCCAGCAAGCAAATTGGACCATGATCAAAAACAGGATTATTGATTGGATTTCTGCGTAGGCCAAGATCCTGACTTTATTTGCACACTGACATCCATTACACAAACAAAACAGATGTTTTCACACACACATGCTGCCTCGAGGCGATGCTGTTATATTTCTGATGTAAGATGTGGAATTTGAGGGAGAAAATTCAATATATACAGTTGAAGGGGACAGTATCAAGTCTGAAGAGCATCCAGTAATTTAAACCAAAGTGCAGAGGGTGCAAGGCAAAGACAAGGTGTCTGTGAGCGGTAACTGTTGAACCCAAAGGCCTAAAACTCAATACTGCCAGAGGAGTTCTAGTGATCCTATAAAAAAGAATTAAGAGCTGGGAGAGCCAGGAAAGGAGGCAGAAAATGTAACCAGTCTGTATCTGAACAGAAAAAAAAATCATCAGTACAAAACAGTAAAACGGAAATGAATTAGAAAAAGAAGCGAGCAGGGATCGACTGCGGCAGACCAAGCGACGCTCAATAGGATTGTAACTCAGCTGGAAGGTTGCCTGATTTTATGTTTCAAAGAAAGCTCTAGTGCACAGTAGAGTCTAAATAATGCAACCTCGGTGTTCAGATTTGTACACACCTCCTCAAAGCTCGCCTCAGCTCGGTAAGTAGCAACTTGCACTGACTTGAATGTCACCAAAGACGTCCATACAGAAAAATCATGTATGAACAGCACAAGTTCTGTTTTATTACATCACCTTGGGTTGTGCAGGTCTGCATGTATTTCCATTGTTGTTCGGAACATTGTAAATCAGACAAATTAATTTCTCTTTTTAAATAAAAAAATAAAAGACTTAGAGTTCTGCATTTCTCAAGAGTAATGCCCAGTTAAATTAAAATGATAATAAAGTACATCATGATTACGGGCCCACCATATAATCTTCTTGACTCGTCAAAATGAACAGTATCGCCACTGATGAATTTGTGTCATTACAAAATTGTGTAAATTGCTCCCATTTATAAATAAGCACTATTTATTTATAAGCACCAACTGCGCCACTGTGTAGCCCCATTTTGAGCACTTGTACCTGAGAATTTGAAGTAGTGTAGCTCTCGTTTTGTATTTGTGAAACGCAGAAAGAAAAATGATAAAACTGATAGAATTTTCTCTCTAACTTCACAGTTAGGCACAAATACTTTTGCATCAAATACAACTCCACACAGAGAATCTCTGGGTGTTTTCTGTCTGCTTGTTGTTAGAGTAACCAAGACATCTGATGCAACAACCTTTTGTGTTCTGTTGGTTTGAAATGTCCTTGAAACCTTGGCTAACATGCTGCAAACATGCAGAATGGAACCCAGTCACACAACAGCTGTTTCCTTCACAGATGCAGATATGAGCAAAATTTCCAAAACAGTTTGAAAATGAAAAGCATTTTTTGACTTGAAAGTGAGATAAATGACAGCATACAAAATTAATTAAATAGGATTTAATTAAGTGGATTCTTGGGAGAAAATTGCTCCCTGTCAAGCCTCATAACGGAGCTGTTTTTCTTTTTTTGGGATATTTTCTCCCTGCAGACTCGAATGTTGTCACAGAGGGAGGTGTTCTTCAATCACTTAATTCAGCACCTTGATTGCGTTTGACATTTTAGTGTTGAGTGTCTAAAATTTCCCTCAATATGTGTAAATGAGTCAAGCGTTTCTTCATTAAGGCTGTGAACATTTCTAAACGTAATGGCAAACATTCACAAGTATGACCCATTTAAAGCATCAACATGACGCTTTAGTAGAAGGTAGTGGAATTTATCAATTCAATTTGCCTTTTAATAAATGTCCAGTTAAATTACTTTCAGAATTCAGAGAAACAATTCCACACATTGATTGTCTTTTAAATGTTGTCTAATCCTGTGAACACAGGGGGGCAGTGTGGAATCATAATCTCTCAAAGTCACGTCCTTGCATGCATGCATATAGTTGAGCATTTCCTAGCTTTACTGTATTTGGTCTTTCATGTCTAATACCTGACTTGGAAAAATGTTAATACTGTCATAGTCCAGTTTTACACTTTCAGTCTGAACATAACTTTACCATTGAACTTTACTGACTGGGTTGTCACTGTAGAGAGAAACAAAAGGGATCAAAGCAATAAAACCATTGATAAAAATGTAATTCCAATTAGCTTGAACATACAGCGCCCGTACACATTTCGAGTTTTTGCCTTGACTACCTTGTTAGAAACTTTGATAATGTCAAAGCAGTTGTTTTGGCAGCATATGGTTTAAATCCGACATGCCAAGAGACACTCCAAAGGGGATGTACAGATCATTAGAGAAGTGACTCACTGTTTTCTGCCCTTTCTCCTTTCCTTTCTCCACTATGGGCTTGGTCACGACCCCTGGGCCTTACCCCTTCTTCCACGCTTGTGTGAATAGCCCAATAGCTCCCATCCACAGCACAATTAAGGCATTATTACACCCTTCACTGGACCTCATGCTCCAGGGTGAAATGTGGACCTAAGGGGTGTTGGGGGAGGTGATCGTCTCTGACCCCCATTCTGCCAACTCTGCCCCACTGTGAAGCATTGGCTGCTCTCATCTCTGACCCATTTTACTCTCCACATGTGCCCGTTTTCACACCAACACACAAGCATTCTCTCTGAAATGGTCATGGTATGCACACACACACACACACACACACACAAACACACACTCTCACATACTCTGCTGTTTCTGTCCAGCAGACGGAAACATGGCATCGCGAGTCCAGTCAGTGCCAGCAGCTGTGCAACGGGCGCCATGTGGGGGACTCATCCGGCCAAGAAGTCTGAGGGGGCGGTGCGAACGCCGTTAGAGGTTGAAGGGTGTTATGTGGGCACCTTTCTTCTGTCTCCTTCTTTTACCCTTTTCGTCTTGTGGCTGTGCATGAAGGAAGCCATCTGCCTGCTGACAGTCATCTGTGGCTGCGAGAGAGTTGGTGGCATTCTGCACTTTGCACATGTCTGTCACCCACCCACTTCTTTACTGTATACACAGCATTAGACCATGTTGACCTTTCTTGCTTTCTTTTACAGTCTTCTGATTATTATTCTTCATTGATTTGTCTGCTGGAACGTTTGCCACCTGTAGTCTCTTTGTCTTTTACTCGGTCATGAAAAATAAAATCTAAAATCTAGAACTTGTGTTTTGCACCAGTGGAGCTGAGAAGGTCCTCAGACTCTGACCAGGTTAAAGTTCCATTCCTCTCCAGGCGCACATTTTCTGAGTCAGTCTGTGTTTTTAGTTGTAAATACAAATGTTTACTTTGAATATCACCCAAATTAAAGATGGAATTTGCGAAAACTATTAAAAACCTGCATTACATGGATAGATGCATGATTTTAGATGACAGGACTTGGAAAAATGTTTGATAGTACAAATATTTATTTGTTTTGTTCGGTATTTAATGAAACCTTAAAATGCTTAAATCATGTTCCACACTTCCCACATGTTTCCAGACTTTATAGATAGTTTCTCTACAGCTGATCAAACTGGACAAACGCATATCTGTCTCTGTATCTGAAGCACCTCCAGCCCTCCTCTCTTGATAGCATCAGAGAACTGGAGTTGTTTTTTCCTCCCCTTTATTTTACCCTTCGGAAAGCTATCTTCCATTTCAGTAGATTTTCTGTAATAAAGGTCACTGCTTCCTTTTCAATCATTCTTTAGAAGATAATGTCTCATAATAACTTAACAGGAATTAAGATAAGCCTCCAAACTTGCCAAGTGTAAAGCTGCCAAACTAACTGTTCTTGGTGTTTTCTGAGAAACTGTATCCACCGACCATGCATTATTAATATTAATTTATGCTAACTGTTTCTTGAATGCATCTGACTCAAAGGGATGATTCTAACAAATGGACTCGCAATAGATGCCTTGCACTCCAAATGTCACGTCTGCAGGCTGTTCCATTTGTTTTGAATGCACTCCAAATGAAAAGCAATTTTAGAGCTCCAGCCATTAGAAAGAGCCCTTACCACTGAAGTGCAAAGTGAACCTTAATTAGGAAAATGATAATTGCTAAGTGTGTGTGCTCATTTTCCTTCACAATTGCACAGCCCATTTTTTTCCTTACCTGACACCTTCATCTCCATGGCAATTTGTATACTTTACTCTGAATACTCACAAAATGTCAGAACACCAGAGATTGGCTTAAAGCTGGTCTCTAAAAGGCGGACATATCTATCACATCATAACCGACATGAGATTAACTGTTTAACATTTTTACTTCAATAAACTGTCACAAAAAGATCTGCTCCACACAATTCTCTCTCTCTCTCTCACATACACAATCTATACTGCAGAATTTATTTCTGCCAGAAAATTGTCATACTTTTATTTTTTATTTTTAAAAAGATGTGGTAAAATGTTTGACAGTAATCAAATCCTGAAGATGTAGAAAAAAATGAGTTTGCAATGATCGATATGATCTCATGGACCACTTATCTGAAGAAAGTGAGACCTTCACCTGGTAAAACAACAGTTAAATGTTTCAAACCATTTTAATATCAAACAAAGATAATCCCAAAAAACTACAAGGAAGAGGCTTTCAATCGATAATTTTATTTATTATGAAGGAAAACAAAAGCTTTCAAAAACAAGGACCATGTGCAAAAAAGTACTATTAAATGTGTCAGACCTAGAATAACTGGTAGCACAACTAGTATCAACAAGTGACATTAAGAGTATGGAATAGCAGATAGGTCATTTAAAACCGTTTTGGAGTAATTTTGGCCAACACAATGCAGAATTTTCAAGCAAGTCCAACTTTTTTCCCCCTCAATCTATCAATTGAATTTAACAGTGAATCACTCTAAAACATTTATTTGTTCTATAAGCTATTCAAAGCTTAACTTGCTGTTGTTCTTTGGACCATTGTTCTGCTGAATTACTCAATTATGTTATGACCACCAGTCACCAACTGATGGTTAGGCATAGTCCCACAGTACTATAAAAAAAACACAATCCGTGGTTGTATCGAATACAGAAAGTATAGGTCCTGCAAAAACAAAGCAGCTGCAGACTAAAGCAAAAACACTACTTGTCTGTAGGTATGTTGTTTTACTAAAATGGTGGATTTTATTATGGAACATGTTACTACTTATATATGTTTTTTCTGGTCAGTCTTCAAAATGCAAGGGATCATCGACATTTTAATTTAAAGTTTTGGTCAAATGTGCAAAAAGGCTTCGCCTTGATGGTAAGTCAATCTTCAACACATTTGAAGATTGACTTACCATCAGAGGCAATAAAATTTCCATATCATACCACTTAGGGTTCATTGTCCTTTTTAGTTTCAAGAAATAAAATCAAAATTTGAGAACTACATTTACTTAAATAATTGTTATTTTATATTGACAATTTTTGATTATCTCAATTATTTAATTGTGAAAAAAACCAAAGCGGTGATAGGCATGCCTTTCTTACAACACTGTATGTCAGCTATTAAAATAAAACACAAAACTATAGTCATAATGTGCCGCAGCCTGAGCTAAAAAGATGTTTGTTCAAACTGTTTTTGGTGTGATTCTAGTCTACACAGCCGAAACAAACATCAGCAAGCTTCAACACAGAGAAAGGTCATAGGATCAATAATTCATTTAAGATTCTCCCTGGGATTGACTCTGCAGTCAGCTTGTAATCAGGAGAGGGGATTTATTTTTCTTAACCAACTTTAAATGCACATTCCTTCAGTAGAAAAAAAGCAAAAAAAAAAAAAAACACACACACACAGTGCCACCGCAGTTGATTTTTAGCCCTCTCACAAGGCCAGGAGTTTTTCTATTTTATTAACCCCTGACCCAACAGGGTTCTGCTCTTTATAAGCGTTTGTGCTCCACGTTAAGAATCTGCTAAAGAAACTTTCAGGAGAAGAGAAAGAGAAGCTACAAACACGGACAAAATCCAAGAACAAGAATCTATTGACAGAAGAAACTTTTTTTTAAATGAATGTTTGTCTTGCAAACTTAAACTCAGTGAACAAAGAATTCTGTTGCTTAGCCTGAGAGACTAAAAAAAATAAAAAATTGGCTGGCTTAAAATAGGTTTTTAGAATGCAGGTTTTTCTTTGCAAGCTAGACAGAAGGAGCTGTTTCATCCAGTTACACAGAGGTTGTAATTTATGCATTTATTAAAATGAAATCTGTCTGGGAAAAGAACATAGTTTGCAGTGTTTTCAGATATGTATCAGTTAGTTTTCACGCATGCAGTGCTAACAGGACTGGACATCTGATTCAGAAAAGAAGGCTTCCTAGTTTGTTTCAATTATGCAGTGAAGGAATCTAAGGGCTGCACGTATGCTCAAATGCATGTAATCTAAAAACGATGCAAATCTGTTGGCTTTTACAGATTTACCAAGACACCCATCCAAATATGCCCAGATGTTGACTAAAACGTAGGTCTGATATTTTCTTTGAACTCTGAATACTACAGGTTTTCATAATGGACTCCTTTCATATTAACATTGCATTGTAATTCCAACTCAAACAGAGTTCAGAGGTAGATTTATGGACAGATTATTTTATATAAATGGAACTCTACATTTGTTAACACAAATCAAGATTTCCTTAGAAATTATGGCTTATTGCTGGTGATTTACATTTCAACATGTTATAAATATAAGCATGCAGAGGCAGTTTTTTCTTAAAAAGTATGCGTAGTACATGAAACTATTGCAAAGTCATTTCTGCACTGGGCTACATTCTGCTGCTTACTGATATGTGTAGAGTGTATTTGGTAATATTTCTTTATAACAGGGACAGCTGCTTTGATATATCTCAGACAGACTGACACAATCTTGGTTAAATCAATTTATTTATCTGTTAAAACCGAATAGTAAATTGCCATTTCCATTGGTTGTCTACCTTTAGCTGGTAATAAGATTACTGGAAGCTTGGATTATGAGCTTCTTGCACACAAAACCAGAACCATTCCCCTAAAGACATCAAGACAAAAAATGTGTGACAGGCCATCTACAAAACTCAAGTTCGACTCAACATGGTAAGGAGGCAAAAGAAAATCAAAGACACACACACACTGGACTTGATCATCACATATTTCCAGAGTCCCTGTTTGACCATTTTTGTGTTACCTTTGAATTTCTATAAACTCACTTAGGCAAAGAGATGTTATTACAAAATGTTCTTTTAGGAACAACAGAGCTAAAACTTTTAATCAACTTTACTCTTTCACCTCCTTTGCTTCAACTTCCAGTAAGATTCTCATGTGCATTAATTCTCATCATGATCGCTAGTTGTCAGGCAACCTTTGGTAGGCATGCTGCAATGTTTTCTTTATCAATATGTTGTTGTAGATATATGCCATTATCCATTGGCCTTTGTGTTTTGTTTCCTTCCAAATGTGATTCTAAGATATTTCTATATTTAGTATTTGTTTACATATTTATTTTAGTGTTTATCCTTAGTTCTTGATTTAGTAGGATTTATTTTGTGTCCTGTTAGGATAGCCTATGCTACCATTAACGTTTAATATTGGCAATGCACATTGTGTCAAGTGAAGGTGTCAGAACAAATCTGTGGATTTTCTCGAAATGCATTTGTCTGTTTATCCCAGCAGGTGGCACAGCTGATGTGCTTCTTCTGTTCAAAGGGTTTGCCAATGTAAAAGTCATAAGCTGGTTTGTTTCTTTTAATGCCAGCAGAATCCTCTTCTTCATGATTTGTGTATCTTCTGTGACTTTCTGTCTTGGATGCTAGTATTTTATAAAGCACTAATGTAAATCATGAGACTGTTTCTCTCTTACCTGCACTTGGATGTGGAAGAAATACAAATTAAAACTGCAAGTAGTGTTAAACAGCAAATCACAAAAGCTCACTTTTGTCTGTGCATCTTCCTAGTCATAACTGTTGACAGTCAATGCTGGGACTGGTGGGATTATTACACAGTAAAGTAAACGAGCAGCCTTTTGTTAACATCCCCAGATAGCTGATCAGGTTTAGGGAGGGCTATTTTCTCACTAATCTGTTTTTTTCCCCTCATTTTGTGCTGGCCAGTAACAAATCATGTCCTCAATCTTGCCCAATGAAATTCTTCTCAGCAGCTGCATTATCATAGCTGAAGTCCTAGATGACTGGCTGTCTGAAGCCATTAACGACACAAGTCACCATATTTGACTCAAGTTATGTAAACAGGTAAAGATTTAGGATAAAGCGTCTTGTTTAAATATGTTGGGTAACACTATATTTGACGGGGCTACATACATTACATTACACTGTCATAAACATGACATAACACCCGTCATGGACACAAAGGAATCATTATGAATGTTTACAAGTGTTATGAGGTGTCATTTGGTAAATAATGACACTTTTAATGCAAAGTTACTCTAAAAGTTGCATTGAAAGTCCATTAAAAGTGCCAACTTTGCACTAAAATGACATTATTTACATAATAACGCAAAGTTGGCCAGAAGCATCTGGAGAAGAAAGAAGTTTGACTTGATGACTCTACAGCCCCGTCTGCGTTACTTCAAATCTTCAACCTTAAGAAGAAGCCATGATCATGAGAGAGAGAGATTATGTGACAATTTATTATTAGAAAAGAAACATTTTTGCAGCAAAGGATATTGAAAGGAAGGTATCTGGAGCCACTGTTTCGTATTATGCTCAGCACTATATTTTCTGGAGACAAGGATAAAAGCTGAGTAGTTTGCTTACATGTGCAATTAGTGGTGTGCATTATAAACTTGCTTTCTCTGTCTTCTTTGACATCCCATGTTACGCTGTAAGACACATGTTGGTTGAGTGAGTTCTCTGCCAGAACACCTGTCCTTAGAAAAAACAAATTACTATAAAGAAGGAATTTCATTGACAATTACATCAAGAGAGCAGCAGCATGGAAATTTGCTTCAACATGTCAGTCAGCTCCTCTTTTCTGCTTGCTATTAAACCATATGGTTTACATTGCTGGTACTATAAACACGTTTGACTGACAATCTAATCAGGCTGTGTGTGCAGAGAGAAAACACAACAATTTTCTGAATGTGAATGCCGCCTGACACGTAACAAAATAATGACAAGAAAAACATGTTTCTTTGTTGAAGGGATTTTAGCAATGCTTTTGACATTCCATTCATGCACCTGCTGTTTCACATTTTCCTTCACACTAGTAAATGCCAACCCTTGGAAATTTTTTTGTAACACATCTTGGTACACCAACGGTTAATCTGCCATTCGCACCATATTTTCACCACTCTTGTTTTATTCGTTTTTAAATGGAATTATTTAACACGGCAGTTCACGGCAGAGTAAATTGTCGGAGGTGCTCACTGGAAAAGAAAGACAATAACTTATGTGGCAATTTTTATTTCCAACTTGGATGTGTTATAGGAGATGAAAGCCACAGGGAGATCCACGGGCTCCATGTATTGTCAGCGACGGCGAGATTGAATAATTAGTGCCTTCCAGGAACTAGTTCCAAGAGAGTGTTTAAAGTGATAATGTAGGCAAATGTCTGGGCCGAATCAGTTCAGTAATGAGTTGGAGCTCGGTGATTAGTTAAATCCATTGCAAATGGCATGATTTGTGTAATGTTTGGAAAACACAGTCATTCTTTTTTAATTTTTCTTTTGGAAGTTTTTCCAGGGAAATCATGTTGTTGGCAAATGGATTCCTAATATTGAGGCTAAACTGGCTGTATCACTTGCTTTGAGGCTACCTTATGCTGGCACAGACCGTTCTTTGTGTGCTTAGTTGTTGGCTTAGTTTTTCTCTCCGAGGCCATGATGTGTTTACAAATCAGAGAATTGTTTCTGACTCTGACTAGACTGCCACATCTCTCTGCTGCTGACTGCAAGTAGATTAATCCAGCTAAGACTAATTGCCGTAGCATTGTATTGACTATATGCATGAGCGAATTCAAATCGCTTTTAAGTTTCAGTTCTGTAGAACTGGAGCCAGCACTTCAGGAGAGCTACAGTGTTTGTGTGAGTACATTTAGTCAGGCGTTAGACTGGGATGGTGCTATCAATGGATTAAAGGTCTTCATGTAAATGTAATAATGGAAATCTGCTGACTGCCCTAAGAAGCAACGGAAAGGGGAAGTGAATAAACACCCATGTTTCTGCTTTTACCAATTGCTGTTGGGGAAAAAAAGAAAAAGAAATCTCAAAACAAACAGGAACATTTTGAAAAACTGATCAAGGTGCCTTTGTTGTTCCTACAGATTTTTTTAGGTGAAGCACAAAAGGTGGCTGGGGGAGTCTGATTTCATGCAAAATGTGTTTTAATGTAATTCTAAAGTGTGCTACAGTTTGGAAAAGAGTGCATACTTTTCCTTCATCTTGAATTTTTAATGCTGCTAAATCATATAGTTTTGATAGTGATGGTGCAAAAAATCATAGTGAGTTTTGATTCACTTTTTCTTTTTCTTCCAAAGAGAGCCTCACATTATTTTAATCTTTTACTATCACATTGATCAGCAGCTCAGCTCTGGATACTTTCCAATAGTTTTTCAAAGTTGTGTTTTGGAATTTTGCTACTTTTGTGCTCGTGTTCAGTTAGATGGCCAACCACTTCAGATTTATTTCGACAAGGATAATTTAGAATTTCTGAAGTTAATGTGAAATTTATTAGTACTGATTTTCTTATCAATAGTAGAAATATGGCATATGTTGGCATATGTTCCACACATCTCAGTCCTTTAAGACAATCACCAGGTCAAACATTTACCCAAACATTTTGTCTTCAGGTCTCTTCTGCTCTTCAGCTGTGGAAACATCTAAACATTATCTGCAAACTTATTTAATGGACAAACACATCTTGCAGAAATACAAAAACAAAGCAGATAT
>CAEGAF010021991.1:0-10715 GCA_903067075.1 Micropoecilia bifurca
TCGATACTCACATCCCCCCACCACAACACCCACGCTATATATATATATATATATATATATATATATATATATATATATATATATATGAAAACTGGAATGCCTGGGGCTAAACCCAGAATTTGTTTTAGGGCTGCCTGGAAACACCATGATATTCCTACAATAAAACAAGAAGGATGTGGTTTGGAGGCGGAGGGGGAGAAAAAAGACCGAACTGGGCTGACAGCAAGTTATATTTTAATGATTTGAACAGCGAGTAGCACGGTGTAGAACTCAGCAAAGCCTTTGATTCTGCTCATTAGGAGATGCTGTTTAATAGACAATGTTTGGGTTTGAGTGAGGAAGCTTAGGCAGGTCCAAATTTTGTACGGAGTCGCCCAAAGACCACGTTCACAGGTGAAGTTCACCTCTACGCAGATGACGCTGTACTTTGTTCAGTTGGACTTACCTTGAGATAAGTCGCCTTTAAGCAGCTGTTGCTGAAACAGATGACAATGGGATTTCTACCCTTGAGGAAGACCTTATTAAGGCAACGTCATCCTACGTGTTTTTGTCTCCCCAAGGTTCAAGTTAAGCCTTGTCTCCCCAAGGTTCAAGTTAAGCCTTCAGTAAAATCAAACTTTTAGCTGAGTAATGATTAGCCTGATCCTTTTTTCTTTTTGCAAAATAGATGTTTATCTCTTTAATATCGTAGGACTCATTAAATGAATTGAGGCCACAGGTCTAACTTATCCCTAAACTTTTGGATGTCGTTTAAAAGTTACAGGAAAATTGTTAGAAGGCATTCACTGCATCAGGCAGGAAGTGGCTTTCATTAAAAAGACCCAAAAAATGTGGAAACGGTAACCTCGAGAAAGCTCTTTCAAAGAAAAAACCACTTTGCTTTTGTCTCATCAGCACAACTGACACACATGCGCACACACACACACTAAAAGTGCTTACATGCTCTCACACACCTTGCTATGCTTCACTCCAGATGTTTTCCCAAATGTCCTTTTCTGTCACTTCCTGCTTTTTTTTTGTTTTTGTTTTGTTGGTCTACTCATACTACTTTGCTTATTTGGGGAACTCACTCACTATTTAAAACAACCAGGAAAAATCTAATGAGTTCTGTTGTCAAGATCCCCAATAAGAAAAAAGTCAAGGACATTTGGCATCTAATCTGGGTGAGAATTTCAAATATGTGCACGATGCAAACAAACTGTAACAAATGCAATAAGACACGACCATCTATCACACGTTGGAAAATCAATAAAATGTTTTTTCATCTGTCTTTAACAAGTAGATTGAACAGTGGAGACTTCCAGCATTTCTTCGAAGAAATACTGCTTCCTGTTTACAGCTCACAAACGATAACATCTGGGTCGAGGCCACATCACTCACACACTAATCAGATTACTTTGTAGCCACTCAAAAGCTTCCTTTATGATAAATACTTTACAAATGTCATCAGCCCTCGTCTCTGCTCATTTCTTTTCTATTTGCTTGCGATCGTGTTTCTTCTCTCAAACCAACACATAAAAAAAGTTAAAGTTTGCTTTATGGAAACATTTTCTGGTAAGATTTAGTGTTAAATCAGCTCCACATGAAGACTTATACATATTTACTTTTTTTTTCCCAATCCTGACCAGGTGTTGCACAGATCTGGCCTCCCAAAGTTCCCAGAAAAAAAATAAACATTTGTGGGTATTTACTGACCCAATTAATAGTGTTTGCTCCAACACTGAGCATGAATAAGCAAATCCATTGTGTTAAATGAAGCTTATGTAAAGCAAACACACACTTACACACACACACACACACACACACACACACACACACACACACACACACACACACACACACTTCCACACACTGCCTTGTCCTGAGTCAGATGACTGCTGCTTTGTGGTCCTCTGTGTGTGTGTGTGTGTGTGTGTGTGTGTGTGTGTGTGTGTGTGTGTGTGTGTGCGCGCGTGTGTGTGTGTGTGTGTGTGTGTGAATATTATGAGAAAACAGAAAATATACTTGGATTCACTTAATGCGCGACTGATTGCTGGAACAAAGGTCAACATGTTTCTTGTTTTGTTTTTCAGGGGTAAATTATTGCTTAAAATGGTATTAATCTCTAACTGAGTTCTTGTAAGGCCTTCACTTTTATGCAAGGAGCAAATTCAACTTAACTAGAGAAAAACTGGATTCAACCTCCAGGTGCAGATTAGGGTTCAATTTGCGTGGTTTTTGCATTTAAGCTCGCAAAGTTGATCGGAACGAGCCAAACTTTTGATCTCTGTGCATTTTTAGGCATTTTCAAAGGAACATATGAGGACCAAGGAGGGTCTCTGGACCTCCCTGTTCTATAAGGAAGAAAAAACATGAAACAAACGCGCATCTGACTTACCCATTCAACCAGCTTAACGAAGCCCAGAGGCTCCTTGAGGGGCGACAGGTTGAGTCGAAATCCGGTCATCATGATTAAGCCGTTTTCTGCCCAAATCTTTGCCTAGTTTTCGTCTCTGAACTGTAGGGTGGATGATGATCCAGCTGAAAGGGGGAAAAAAGTGGGAGTTTCTCGAGCAGAGTGACGTGGTGTGTTCCTGACGCTGCAAGAAATGACCGCATCGGGTTATTTAGCGCAACTTTTTTTTTTTTCCTTTCAAGATTCTCTGCCCCCAAAAGTGGGGAGGAAATGCGAAGCACGAGGATCCACTTACCTAAAACGAGTCTTGATGTGTGTTGGGAGTTTTTTTCTTTTCTTTTCTTTTTTTTTAAATGACACGTGTTGCTGAGCCCGATTCCTTTGTTCATGCGCGAACTTCTTTCAGCGGCGGAGCCTTGACGCTGGGCGACGCGCTCAAGATGTGGCGGATACGGCGCGTAAAAGTGTGCCAAACTTCCCCCTCGGCGCGGCGCGCGCTTCGTGCGGGTGGGGATTTGGTTACAGGAAAAACGACGCCGCCACATGCAAAAAAAAAAAAAAAAAAAAAAAAAAAAAAAAAAAAGTGAAAGTTTTTTTTTTTTCATTTTCTCCTCCAAAATCTTAAAAATAACAACCAAGACAACGAAAACCGCATCGGGTGACTTAAAATATACTGCAGCTGCAGTTTTCGAGCGCGGTTGGTGCATTTACCGCAGAAAGCCCATGCAAACTACGAAGTGAAGATTCGGTTCCGTTTCCAGAGGTAGGAGAAAACCAGGCAGCCACACTTCACCCCCCACTTAATCTCTCCTCGCTGAGGTTGCAGTCTATGGTCATATGACCCAAATGGACACGAAACTGTTCCTTGAGATTGAAAAAAAAAAAAGTAGTTTAAGAATAAGAAGGGCCTAATCTGACCCACATGATACACGATATGATACAAATGTCTCCTCAACAATCTCTACAAATGTGGAGCTGTGTGAAGGAAGCTATAAAATGTCCTACTTAAAGTTTGAGGTAAGATGAAACCTAAACTTGAGATGCTTGGCCCACATGTGAGGCAAAAAAATATATATTTTAAAAATCCAGCAGTGGATGTATTTCCTTGAATCCCCTTGGAGGAACAAGGTGGTGGCAGCATCATACTGTGGGAATGCGTTTCTAGAGAAGGAATGTTTGAACCTATAGGTAAACCCGAAGTTTGATTTACAAAATGCAACTTAAGTCGGGATTCTGACTTGGAGGTCAAATCAGAGCACAACAATATGGCTGCCACACAACTTTTCTTAGCACCTCTTTTGTTTGCCTCTTTTTTTACAGTAATTGTACTTAACAGAGAATTTCTCTTGCCATTGTCCCAAAAACAATTCAGGAAGGTGTTGTGAAATAGAGAGTGTGCAGCACTTGTGCATGTCACTGAGTTTATGCCAACCAGTAAGAAGTCACACAGTTACACATTCAGCTGACACTGAATTGTCGGTCATACAGGGTTGCGACATAGTAACTCAGAAATCTGACTGGCAGAGTCGAAATATGACAGGTCTGCTAACTGGGGTTTGGGATAAAGTTCAATAAGGAAGACGACGTTTCTTGTGAAAATCTCAAAAGCTGCATGTTTACGTCAATGACTCGGATAAAGGGAAATGAGTCAGTGCGTCACTACTATTAAATACAAAGAACTCATTGGCTCAATTTGTAATGACAGAAATGACAGAAATGCAAGGTTTTAGGTTATTTGTTTTTGATTCATTGAAAAAGATACAAAACCACAGCGCTGGTTCCTAACAAGAAAACAAAGAAAAATCCGGACAAGGAACTTCGAACGGCAGGATTTATAGAAAAAGGTACAGAACGTTGTCCAAGAAGCTCTGAGCAGCTGGACAAGTTGAGTTGCAGCTTCTGTTTAGACTGGATGTAATTCCATTGAATTATAGTTTATATTAGTGTAAGCTTTCTTATGTGCTTTCTTATTTGTTCATTCTTCTTTTAGAATCCTGTTCAAGAAACCCATAAAAGGAGTCAAACTTGCTCACTTGGACATCTGCAGCTTAACACAAAGTCAGTGAATTATGTTCCAATCAAATGTACAGATGAAACTGGAGAGGACGCAGCAGTAGCTATGCAAGGGTGTAATATATTTAGACTGGGCAAATAAATATGGAGGTGTTATTGTATTTTTTTGTTCAGTTGCTGTCCAATTTAAACAAGAAGGGATCTCAGTGCGTCTGGCGTAGAAGCGCTACGGCTTCAGGTGCGTCTCCCACGTCTCGTAAACCGATAAACATGCAGTTGCCGTATGTCACTAAATTCAAATATGGAACGCTTCAATAATATATGCACAATAGTCAAAAGAGCCACTGTTTATATTCATGCAGATATGAACATAGACTGGCTTTTTTAATGATTGCTATTTGAAGAAAACAGTGAACGACACGGCCTCTAGGTGGCACCTTTCTGAAGTGACATATCTACGGACCTGAACTAGCATGAATTCAAATGCTGAACCAATTTCAATACTTTTTGACCATTAAATTAAACAAGGCGTGAATAACTGCATCTTGTTGATGCATCTTGGACCAAGTGAATAAGCCGATACAAGAGATTTTCAGACTGGAGTAGTTCAAAATAAAGCTGCAAGATTAGCGCTTGGCTGTTATTTTAGATTTTATGCAGCAATGCCTATCATGGATGAAGGTTTGCGGCAAGCCTGTTGTTACTTTTATATTACTTCTGTTACTTTTATATAACTTCTGTTATATTACTTCACTCGTCAGAAATCACTCGTCACTTTCTGACGAGTGATTTCTGACGAGTGAGGAGCTGAAACCCATTTTAAATTGAAACATGTTGCATTTTGAAATAACAAAAGGATCTTAAAAAAATCTAATAAATATTAAATTGAATGGATGTGTTGATTTCACACGTGTAATGTAGATCGTTATTTGCTTTTAACATCCTTTGAAATAGCTGTGGACATGTACTTTTTCTGAAGTTTCCTTTTGTGAGGTTTCTTAATATTATGATTTTACTGAGTGATCCTTAAATAAATCAGACTCAACTCGCTTGGCTTCTTTCTAGATGCTGGTGGACATTTGGGAAAAAAATCCCGAGGACAATTTGGATGAAACAGACAAAGAGAAGGAAGCATTTCAAACCAAGAGGGTGGCATTTTTAATCAGTGTATTGTTGACAATATAGCAAGTTATGTTAGTTAAAATCTCAGTTGTGTTGGGGGGAAAAAAGGAATTTGGAACAACATATACATACGATTAAAACAGCATAAAAGAAAAATCAAAATTATTCACAACTACATTTTCCTTTTTTTTCTTCTGTTCCATCCATTACACAACACGGCATTCACACAGGACTACGCTCACGCACAAACTAAAAGGCTCGACGGCCCCAGGAACAGTCGCGCCGGCCGGTTCCGTCGAGCCGTTTTGGATATTATTCTGTTGGTACAAAAATGGTCATTCTGACAAAAATAATAAATCGCATCTAGTCTGGTCGTCCACCTAGCCGTCCCTCTCTGCTTTCGGTTGCACCCCCTTGTTTTATGTACAAGTGAGAAGGCAGTATGGCCGCACTGTTTGTAAATAAGGATATTTACTGTGATATCTCTTTTAATCTTTTTAATTTTCTCCCTAGTCATACAAAATAATATTTTTCTGAGGTAAGAACTGAGACAGTATCAAAATAGTAAAATATTTTACTAAATGCACCTCATATTTGGAAAAAAAAACAACTATGGTCATTAAAACCTACGCCGATAAAAGAGCAGCAACAACAGATGGGTAATAAAAAAAAAACAAAAACAAGAAAATAAAAAATAAAACTAGCAGGTCAGAAACTGTGATCTTCAATGTGTTTTAACAGTTTGATATCTGAGCCAAACTCAAGAAACGGGAGTCGGGAGACATCACAGTTTCAGTTTAATGCTAACGCTAATTAGCATTGAACCAAGTACGACCGATGCACCTAAAAATGGCTGACTTTCAGCTTGGATCGCCACTGACCCCCAACTGACGGGTAAAAACCAATCGATTTCTGACGAGTGAGTCCACCATACCAAAGTGCTACAAGGCCGCGGTAAAAACACTCTTTGGCGTAGATGCTGTTACTGATCAAAATCAGTGGAAGCAGAGCGATGTCAGAAGTTATTAAAAAGAAATGGCCTCCTCTAACCCACCTAGGGTTCATTTTGGCAGAGAGAAAGAAGGACTCTCAGAAGATAACAGGAAGGCTAAACAGAGAAAAAAGTTGGTTTGCTTTATCCTTTTGGCCTGTCTGTCATGGAAGATGGTGGATTTGGAAATCGTGACGGATTTCAAGCAAATTCACAAGAAAATTACAGTTTTAGTAATGATAACTATGCTAACCAAGCTAGGTGTAACATAAGATGCTAAATATAGCTTAAAATGTCAATTCGAAATCGTGTCTTTTTAAAAAATGAGTTAAACCTTGTTTAATGGTGGTTCATCTAACATACACACAGTGTGACGTCACCTCTTCTAATACACATTGTACTGAATAGACAAAAATCATATATTGGCAGGTCAAAGCTTCACAAAACCAGAGATAGGTGCATCTCCACTAACTGTGGCCGACAAAGCTGATACCGCATCGAGTCACGAATGTGACTTGGTGGAACTAAAAGAATCAGAGGAACTTTTGCAGCTGCTAATATACAGCTGGTGTAAAATGAAGAGGTTCGAAATGTCACGGGAATAAACCTAATCGTCACAACCAGCTGCTCTGTCCGGAAAGCCCCCCGCCCTCAAATATTGTGCTTCCTGTGATGCCACCAGCTCCTTGTTCCTCTTAAATCCCCCTGCAAGCTCTTCACTAAGTGAAAGTCCAACACTGGAAAAGCAGGTCAACAAAGCAAAGAAAACCCATGGAGGCCTGGAAGCGCGAGCGACTCGGAGCAGATGGTGAGCGAACCGAGCCGATGGGGAAATGGGCATTCGATTCAACGGACAGCTTTGTTGACTGACTTAAGGCAGTGATACTGGAGGTCTGCTGACCTGCTCGACTAACTATAAAAACACCATGTCCTGCCCCTACGACCCCCCCCATCCCCGCTTACAAAGGCCAACAAACTCTGTGTCCTCTAATCCTTCCATCAACAATTGCATTTGCATAAAGGAATACGACACAGTTGTTTAAAGGAAGAAAAACACCTGTACTCACAAACACACGTATCAGGACAGACACTTAACACCCATTTCAGCCAGGAACCAGGAAATCAGAATCATTCATGAACGCAACTTCACCGTCATCTTCATGCCAGCGAAGGTAACTTTTGAGATGTATATATATCTTTTTACATCATCTTACACTAAAGGCTGTGCATTAGCCATCATGAAGATTGAGCAAATTTTAAAAGTCCGTATTCATACACACAAAAACTGCAAACATTCTGAATGGATACTTTATTTTCATTCAAGATTGTGGCTTTGAATTAGATCTTCGTGATGAAAATGCACCGAGGGCAAAACATAATGAGACACAGAGACGATTGTTCCTCTACCTTCGGCGATGCGTCCGTGTTGGCGGCGCACACGCAACTACAGTTTAGGCTGCGACGATGCATTAGAAAGCAGGACGTTTTGGAAAATAACATGACGTTACCATCTATAGTTACAGTTAAAGGGTTTAGGATTAACTGCTAACCGAGGTAACGCCAAACATGAATAATTAACGTATTTCAGTGTTTTCAGTGCACAGCAGTTCACAAGGATCATCAGTTCTTCCTTCACATAGAGGGCAAAGAGCGAAGCCGCTTCAGATATGTGGCTTTTTTTCTTTTTCATTTTCTGTACAGAACGACACGCAGAAGTGTTACCGCTTTCCCTCTCTGTTACAATCCGCCCTGTCAGCAGCCGGCTAAACACATTCAGGGAAGCTGCGAAGTATTCTGGCCTAACAGTGCAACAACAAGCTGAAATTCAATTTGAGGCAGCAGCACATTGACGCAGCTGACTTGGATAGTATTCTAGTGTATGTGTTCTCACTTCTTGTACTACCTCGCTTTTCCTTTAGGAGGAGTTGTGTTAAACTTTATAGACTAGTTTCCAAATTTTTAACCTCCTAAAACTTCCTCAGAATTTTGGAATTCAGATTAAATTTTTTTATTTTTTTTTAAACTTCAGGGGGGGGTTTTATGTTTTCAGCAACATTTTTTTTGTTGTAATTTTAAATGGTGAAGGGTGAAAAGGTGAGGATGTGGGAGTACGACTTCTTTTAGGCTTTAGAACATGTCGGGGGTCTGGGGAGGCCAAGCTCAGTGCAGCAGCTCCTCCAGCTCGCTGTCTTTCAGCTTGGCATTGTCTCTGACTTCATCAAACGTGTAGTTCTTCACAATCTTCCCGTTCTGAAACACCGTGTGCAACAGGTCCTGAAAAACAAAACAGGAAACAAAGAGGGTAAAAAAAATATCCCTCCAGATGAAAATAGTACTTCTAGTTCACAATTGGTTTGTGCCTATAAAACTATAAAACAGACGGCCATTTATTGTTTTAAAGTGACAAAATGTACAAAATCTCAAGGGGTGTGATTATTTTTGAAGTTTTCCAAACTCACCACTCCATACTCCTCCAGATCACCCTTGCCCTCCTCCAAAGTGACAAAATCTCCGCTCGGCGTCCGGTGCAAAGACAGGCGACCTTTCTTTGACCTCTTGTTGGGGTCTGCCACCGGATCCTTGAACACATTCACCTGAGAAACCACGCGCGCGCACACACACACACACACACACACACACACACACACACACACACACACACACACACACACACACACACACACACACACAAAAACAATCTTTTGAGTCAAAGCATGAACGTGTTGAGGGTTATCGCACGTTTTATTCAGTAGTTTGCAAACACTCACCCCCAGTCCGTTGGTCACCACATAGCTGCATTTGAATGAGCAGTTGAGCAGATCTCTGGTCAGTTTTTGCAACAAAGCCCCTCCGGATCCAAAGGCGATGTTCTCGATGGACCACATGTGATGTTTCATACCCTCCACTATCTGATGAGACACATCCAAGGCATAAACTCACGTGTTGAAACCTTGAACGTCTATCGCGAAATATCCGAGGACTCTCACCTCCTGCAGTGTGTTGATATCCACTCCGTCTCCTTGAATGACTCTGATGTAAGGAGGCAGCACTTTGAAACCTTTAGCGTTCTCGTGCGTCGGAAACTTCTTGCCCAGTATCTCCAAAACCTGACGGCGTCAAAGGTGACCGTTAGCGACACGTTTGAAGGGACCTGTTATCGGCCGGGTAAGATTGCCGCTGTGTGGACCTTCAAGACCGTATCCAGCGGGTTTCCTGAGTCCGGTCGGACGACCAGCGGGGCGTCTGCGCTGCGGGTCTCTATCAGCGGCCGCAGGTCCTCTCCCCAGATCTTCTCGCAGGCGTTGTAGATGTCGTAGCTGTCACTGACGATGGACACAGGCACGCTGGGGAACTGCTTGATGATGTGCTCAAAGGCGTCTTTTTCATGGTCCTTCCCCCATGCCGTTATGGTGCTGCAGAGAGGATTGCTGTCAGCTTTTGATGCTGTTGCAATTCAGTGAGCAGTGTTATATACAGTGGTTGGCAAAATAGCTAAGGCTCAAACTTCGACGGATTGTACTTGGATTTTAAGAGATAACCCGACTGGAAAGAGTGTCTAACTGTTGTATTGTAATATCTGCAAATTATTATTGCTGTAAAAATTACAACTACATGCTAATCTAGTAAAACATTAAGATGTAGACGGATTTTACCCCAACAGGGATTGTAGGAGTTGACCAGTTGATTTATCAGGTTATATACTGAATTTTGAAAATTACATGGTTTAGATTAAAGCATATTCAAATGTTTGAATTGGCAAATCAAAGTCAAGGCCTCAATTCAATTTGGTTACAAATGCATGTCACACTTTTTAGATTTTTATCTGTACAAGTACTTGAAAACCACAAATTATTTTTCCTTACACTCCCAAATATCACAGCTAATCCCTGGGAAAATCACAAGAAAACACAAAAAGCTTAAGGCCAATTAACACTCTACAGCTCAAAAAGCCAGAAGGAATAAGATGCACTAAAATGAATGGAAAAGAACTAAAAGAAGAAAAGACTTTTACTATCCAGAACCCTTCATTTAACGCACAGGAGACAAAAACAATCTGCTGAACAAACATTAAAAGCAGAAAAACGTGCATTGAAATACTCCCTGAAAAAAAAAAAAAAAAAAAAAAAAAAAAAAAATAAAAAAAAACTAAAATAAAATAAAATTAAAAAAATTGCACGTAGACAGACTTTCCAG
>CAEGAF010021999.1:0-77285 GCA_903067075.1 Micropoecilia bifurca
CCGAGAGACATAGTCCCTCCAGCGTGTCCTGGGTCTTCCTTGGGGCCTCCTCCCGGTGGGACGTGCCCGGAACACCTCACCAGGGAGGCGTCCAGGAGGCATCCTGACCAGATGCCCGAGCCACCTCAACTGGCTCCTCTCGACGTAGAGGAGCAGCGGCTCTACTAAGATGATCTTAGCGGCTCTACTAAGATGATCTCAAAGATCATCTTAGTCTTAATTTTGTTTATAACAATTATGAGTATCACTTGTTTTTAGATGATCAGACATAGTTGTTTACTTGGTGGCTCCTCATTTAAATCATGATTTAAAGTTCAGAATATGATAATCTTTTGAGAAATCATAAAAGTTCAGAAGTTTGTGGTGGCATCTATTATGTCACACATGGGTAAGCTACAATAGCTATTTTAGAAAATTATTTGTTTAACTTAGCAAGACATGGTAAGATTTTAAACACATTTCTACCCACAGTCCAGATGTGCAAAACATTTGGTACATTTATAGAAAGAATAACACAAAAACAAAAGAGAATACTGCATTTGAAACTTTCTTTCAAGATGAAAACTCCAAAACCTTGAACTGTTGACCATCATTTAGAATTTTGGTATAACAGAGGTAAATGATCTTTGCACTCCAAGAGTGCAGTGGATGTTAAAACAAAAGAGGAGGAGAATTGCTTTATCACGTGATATAAAAGGAATGCTAAAAACCTTTGACTCACTTCAAAATACAAACCAGGAGAGTTTAACTTTAGAAAACAAAAACGATGTTCTAATTTTCATTATTGTTAAGTTGCACTAGACTTTTATGGCAATGATTTTTAATTTTAAAAAATTGTAATCCTGTCTTTACTGTGCCACTTCAACAAGCAAGTCATGAGCTACTAACAGCACGCTGTAGGAAAATATGGATAAATTGCCACAATAAACAATATCCACAGGACAGGAGATTGCTAAGGATTAGCTTGGTTTAGTCAGAGGTCCAAATACCTTACATTTCATAACCAGCAACGAGAATCAAACACAAACTCAACTGAAAACGTTTTGAGAAAATAAACAAAATGTAATTATGTTAGATTTAATAAATGTTATAATCACATTTTAATCAAAAATATTTAACTGCACAGGAAATTAACTAATATGCCACAGTTCAAACATGTAAGAAATTATTTGTTTTCAAACACAAAACAGACACAGGAAGGAAATGAGCAGCTATGAAATTGAAGGAAGAAATGGCAAAAGGTCAAATTTCAACAATTCTCACAAACTGTTTAAATGGTTTGGAGTCAATTGAATTCCTGTGATATGATAGGGTATTTGTTTAAGAAATAGTGATCGAAATTGATTGGTGATGGGAATCAAGAAATAAAATTCAAATAATTCACAGTTAGTGATCATTAGTTGCAGACCTAGGGACTCATGTTAGCTAATAAATTCATCCACCTGCAAACTGTTTCTTTCATTATTAAAACAACATTATACCTTGTTAAATCAGTCAAATTTAATATATTATGCAAGGCAAAAGGTCAAGCTAGTTTTTATATAAGAAAATTTAAATATAATCACACATAAACATATCAAAACAGTTTCGCTATTGCAGGTATATACCAACTGGGACAGAGAAGCAAAGAGAGGCACCATAAAATTTTGGACCATTCCCCTTCCCTTGGTGCAATCATCCTTGTTTCGGAGGGAGCTACTGGGAGAACTGGATGTGATTTGTATGTGTGTTTTTGAAGAGGGGAGCTCATAAACAGCCATGAAAGGGGCCCCTCTATTCAGCTCGCAAGCCGAGATGCGCTTCACTGCGCCAGCCTTTTGTTTTCCCCTGCTCAAAAAAAAAAAAAAAAACCCTGAACACAGAAAAAAGAGGGGTTGATTCTCTGGATCTGAGCAGGTTCAAATGATGCTATTAGATTGGTGCCCGCTTTCAGTTTAAAAAAAAAAAAAAGCCTTCAGTAGCGCTTGAAGTGATTTAAAAGATGCAGGAGAGAGCTTCCCACAAATCCTGTTTGAGAATAATTCAAGAGGAGAATGGAGAGGCAAGATGCCAGGCCAGTGATCACTCCATAGTATGCAAAACTGCTCTCAACTCCAAGAGTGCAGTGGATGTTAAAACAAAAGATGAGGAGCATTCCTTTATCACGTGATGAAGGGCAATGTGCTGTGGTGGTACGTGGGGTCAGGAAGCTCACCAAACTTCCCACGCTGCACACTGCCCTTCATAGGGCCGCGGTTAATGCCTGCTACACTTCATTATGGACAGGGGAATTTTGTTTATTTCCATAGCAAACACCTCAATGCCCACACCGGGACGAGCTGTCCCAAAAATACTTCCTCATCGGCATGACAGGGCTAAAACATCAATTAGACTGAAGGTAAAGAAAGGGCTCTGAAATTCTAACTTGTAGAATACAGATGATTTTCTCATTTATCCACGTGAGTCGCATAACAAAAACACACATTTATAACCAAAACGGCCAAACGTTCTGCAAGTGCTACAAACAAGCAAGCAGGATCTAACTTGACACTAAAAACACCACCAGCCAATGGACTAACATGTGCCTGTGGTTGCTGTTTGATTGCTATCAAACAGGTGTTAGTCCTTGACTGTGTAAATCAAGAGTCTATGCCAAAAAAGCCACCTGTGAACTCTTGATGAGGTAAAATGTCCAGTTTCACTAAATTCCATTCATCCCACACTTCAGATTGTAAACATGTCTGTCTGATATGCCTGCTATCAGGAAGAACAGTTGATTTACCTTCAGGGTTTTGCAAATTATGTGCCAAATTTAGAGGAAACCCAACCTACCTGCTGTCATGTTCATTCTGGGTTTGAATTTCTCAAGTTTGTTTTTGACAGAACGAGGCCTGTTAATTTAACACTGATATGTTTCCCTCCTCTTAAACTAACCCTGCTTAACAATTTTCATTTGTTAATATTAAACCCAAATCAAAATGTTTAGAAAAAAAACATCAAAAGCAAGATGAGTTCTGACTATCAATTAAACTTTCTTGATACAAACTATTGACACAAACTATGCTTAAAATCATTTCCACACAGTGACAACTTGGCCTTTAAAAATGGACCTCTACCTATTCACAGCTCAATATTTGCAAATGTACCTATTTGTGGACTTTTCCGGAAAACATAATTATAGTTATTTGCAGAAAATGTGCCTATTTATGGATGCTTTACATTGAACATATCTACACTTTTCAAAAGAAAATGCAGTGTAGTGAAGCTGAACAATCTAGACAAAATTCCACTTGACACTCTACTGGTTAGCATTTCCAAAACAGCAATACAAATCAGAATCTGAATTTTTTCAAAACCAAACGCCACATGACTTCCCCAGTTTCCCAGAATTTTTCTCAATTATGTGCAGAATCATATACTTGATTGTATGATTCTCCACATGTTACTTCTTCAGGTTGCCCTCCTTCTGCTCGCGTTGGAGTCAACATTGCATGTGAGGCGCGGTACACACTAAACAGGTTTCCAGTCCATCACAGAGTAAACGGCCTACTGGAACAAGTTAATTTTGTATCTGGAGTTCCGCTGGTTTAGACTTTCAGTGATTATTTTTTATTAACAACTGAGAAACTCAATGAAGCAATGATTTTTTTTCCTGGAATGCCTAAAATTAATTAGGTCCCAACACCTGTGAACGTTTTCAATACAGGCATCAGTGGAAATCATTATTTCACAATAAATACCTGGTGAATGAACAGTGAGCAGGATGGAAACCTTGAGTGACTCAGACAGGCATAAAGCTGATGGGTTTTTCCCATTTGGCATATTCTGTCCTCTGTCTGGCTTCCCACAAAACATACCTTCTACACGAACAAAAGGGCAGTCAAACGTGCAAAATACATTCCTTGCCATCTGACACATAGTAGAAAATCTAAATCAAATGAGAATAAAACTTATTATAAAAGGTAGCTTTGTACTCGTACGCTATGTTCCTCTGTGTAGATTACATTAGCACTAAATACAAAAATATCCTACCATTTATTATTCTTTATTACATCAACTATTTTAAATTATAACTCACCTAAAATATGGAATTAGTAAACGATAGAGCTGTGGAAGCTCATCAATACTGTTTAGGATAGGCTACTTGCTTTGTAACCATGCATACCAAACAAATACCGCTTTAATTTAAACACAGGCTAAATGCTTTTCTGTGCAGAATAAATGTTAAAAGCCCTATTTCAGCACACAACACAGCATTTGGAATTTCAACAGACTCTTGCTGTAAAGTCAGACAAGACCTGAGTCATAGCGAACACCATAGAAGTTGTTACGGTGGTGGACAGGCAAACTACACTTAAAGACCAGTTATAAATCTTATGAGGTTCCGTCTAGTCAGCAGTTTGGTCAGCAAATTACACTACCTTAATGTAAGCGAGTGAAAGGTACTGTTGTTCACTATTTATCCAACGCTTCTGCTATTGCTCACACAGCTAATGGCAATGCTAATCTGAATTTGTATCTTATCAAAAACAGCACAAGTAAGCCCTTCTAAAGTTGTATGTAATTATTTTTTGGTTATTTTAGATTATATTTGCGGTGTTCAATCTTAAGTAATGTACAATTACAATTATAAAACTCAGATTTGGTTTATTTTTGTTAAAGTATTTTATTGTTTCCTCTTTTTGGTGAAGACCTCCGAGTCTTTGAGGTTGGAAAGCCTCCTTGCTATACATGACCTTAATCTTTAGCTCCCCCAATCCCAAATCAAACCTGAATTTAGGCTGAGGCACTGCAAAACCATTATTCTAGCTAGAAGAACCATATTAGTAAAACTGAAATATTGAAACCAAAGATCATCAAGGTCGATGAATGAATGTTTGCAAGAAGAACCAGAAGATTCCCGAGAAACCGGCACAGACTCTGCAGGCAGTGATGTCAGAGGAAGTGATCTTCTGAATTCTTGATATGGGCCTTATGGGCTTCTGTTGATAAGATTGCAGAGCATTTCACTGCAAGACTCTCAGCAGTCTACATGTTGGTGAACAATCATGCCTCAGTTTTGGCTATCACACAATCTCACTCAGACCACATGTGGGCTCCACCAAACACGGGTTATCGGTTTTGACACAACAGGAATGGCTCTTGCTCAAAAAACGCTAAGCCAACATCTACACCCAATAAAACTATTCTTGTTTGCAGTGGGAGGAAAGACACATTTTAAGAGTACAAATGAATAAAACTGCCTCTCAAACAAAAGTTTTCATCTTCGACTCTCTTAAAGCTACAGTATGTAATTTTTATTTCAAAATGTTTCTTACACAATTGTTAAAACTATCCCTTTGACATGACAATATAGCATAAGACAGATATTCTGTGATAAATAAATCTCTTGTGCCTTCTCCCAAAGCTCCCAGTACTAAATGCAGAAATAAACCAATCAGAGATAGGATGAGGTCTTGGTGCTGTCAATCATGCTTGTGTATTCTCCACTCACACTCTCCCCCTGGATCTCTGCAATGCTACAGCTCCTTCCAGACAGTAAAACCTGTCATGAATGCTGAAGTTAGTTAGCATGGCCACCGATGATGGTGGATAACCAATTTTCCTACAATGGTAAGCTTTTTCTCTAGTACACTCAACAGTGCATACACAAGCATGATTGACAGTACTAAGATCTTTTTCACAGCTCTGATTGGTTGCTTTTGATAGGAAGTGGTGAATTTTTGCAGATTGCAATATAGCTGAGGGAGGAGGTGGAAGAGCTTGAACTTTTTCATGATCGGTCTCATACTTGCTGTCACAATAGAAACAGTTGTAGCAAATATGAAAAAAAACACTTTTTTAAAAATTAAAGCTAGATTTAAGTGACTCTCCTTGCAGAAGTTGGGCAAGGGACTCTCAGTCAAACCGGTTGGAGGCAAGTTGCAGTTCATTGTAATGTCCGTTGTCATGGACACATCCAGGTGTTGCTCATGAGCCAAGGCAAAGGAATCAAAAAGCCAAAGCTCTCACTAATCCCTCTCCATACCACAGTGTGTCAACAATCAGGAATGCACTGTCTAAACTACAGCATTGTTCTTCTGCCAAGAAGAACGAGAGAGAGAGAAAAGTAAATCACAAATATATCCACCGATACTGCTGCTAAGAACTGCTGTCTGGTGGGTGGGAAAAGAAATGCAATGAGAAGAAACAAGTCAAGAATGAAAGAAAGAAGCTCTGGTATCTCTCTGTGAAGCTTTTTTTTTAAACACTGTTCATAGGGGGTGCGGTGTATACCAAAGTACTGCTGTGGGACTAACTAAGCAGAAGCTTCTGTAAGACAAAGTCAGAGCTTCTGAGAAGAACAGCTGCCGTCAACAGTTGGATTTCTTTGAAAGAGCCATAAGCACCAAGACAGCAGGAAATATCCTCTTGATGTCTTTGATCTCAGCCCAGTGGAGTCATATTCAAATAGAAAGTCTATTATGAGAATAATCTCACAAGAACCTGATAATAATTCCTGATCTTTGTGGACAAAAGCCTTCAAACCAAATAACTGGTTTCCCACTGTTTCTCTGTCAACGGCTAGGATTTTTTATTAATTTCCCCTTTGGCGCAAATTGTGGAATGTTACCATTTTCAACAGGATTGTCTGAAAATCATTTCTTGTACGTGTCATTATCTTAATGCATTTCACTTTTAGAAGGTATGTGACATGTTAAAGAGTCATCTTGGCAATAAGCACTTCCAGTTCGACTGCCTTAACTGTATGAAAAAATACATCAAATTTTAGGATCAGACATGCAGACATAAGCAGTTTTAGGGTCGTTCTGTGTAAGGAAAGACAATAGTTTGCCTGTTGTCTCTCTTCCTCTTGCTCTTCTTTCTGTGTGTGCACCTTTTAGCATTTTGTGGTATCACAGAACAGACAAATTCAAAACGGGGCAAAACGGATGCGGCAAGGGTGGTAAGACAATGGCTGAATTTGCCGGTAAAAAAAATAAATAAATAAAATAAAGGTCCTCCTCAGAGCTTTCTTGTGTGGAGGATGAAGAGCCACAGTCGGATCTGCTTCCCCAAGACCCAAGGCCTTGTCGCAAGCCACAACAATGAGCATCTTTGTCAGGCAGAAATATTACTATCATACATGACGACCAGAAGAAAAGTAAATATCCCCTTTAATGAGCTCCAGTTACAGCTTCTGACAAAAGCTCCTCCACAAAGCTAATTTAGAAATGAATGGATCCGATTTTAAGTTTCTGTCTGAGATGCTGACTGAAGAGATGATAGAGCAGAAATTGTTCAGGTACATTGCTGCGTTCACTGAGGTTTAGTTCCTAAAGTACAATACATAAGCTATCTAAATACACTATCATTCATAGCCAACTATTTCAAACTTTTTTCCCCTCAGAAGCACAGCTCATAACCTTCCATAAAACATGCAGTTATGTGACTCCAATAAATAAAATTGAATTGTAAACTCTGTATACTGCTAATTTTATTCAGCAAACTTATTTAGTGCAGTAATTCATTAAAATATCTAAATATGGGTACAAGACAGTTTGTTTAACATTGGTAAATAGATTAATAGAGACAGAGTCTATTAATCTATACTAGACTACATATAAATGATTGGAGTATTTTAGTTTGGATTCTGGATAGCAAAAAAATAATTTTCTTTATGCATATTTTCAAACATTGTAGTTTCTTTTCTTTTACTTTGAAGAAAATAAAACAAAGACCTGCAAATATTAACCTCCATATTTTTTATTTCAAATTCAGATTGCAAATCAAATTTATACCAGAGGAAATAAAAATCTAATTAAAATAAATATTTTTTTTAAAAATGGTAAAAAAAAAGGGGGGGAAAAACAGATATCAAAGTTACTTTTGGATATAACATTTAACGGACGTTCAAAAACTTTAATTTGTGATGATGTCAAAAGACTTGCAAAGAAATACGTCTTCATGTCCAGGTTTTCTGAGCTCAGAGGGCCTTTCCAACTTGTTGCACATCGGTATGATTGAGTCATCCCCATTATTTGAAAGAAAAAAAAACCTTCTGAATGATTAAGTTGTTTCACTTTGGTTCAAATGCTCGCAGAAGAGCTTGAAGATGCAGATTATCTTGTTGAATGATCAGGAAGGTGACTGACAGGAGGCACCCGACGCTCTTTCTGCCAAATTACAGTTCAACCTCCATTTGACCCTTTTGTCAACTTAGCTGAGCGTTTTTATTTTCTACAGAACTGGTTGGTTGAGGATTATCTGACCCCGACTTGTAGAACTGAGCAAGTACTCACTCGTCTTGATATCGGGCATCTAATTGCTTGTGCTGTGTGGGATGTGAGAACGATACGCAGCCCATTGTTGACCGTCTTCGTTCTGTTGTGTGTAAATGTGTGTGAATGTCTTTGTCAGCTAAAGCCAAGTATACACTTGCCCTCAGCGACACATACACACACACACTCATGCCTTCACCAGCCAAAACCTATCATTACGGCTGTCACGTAGCCGCCTCCGCAGCAGGCCTCACAAGCCCCGACAACCACCGGCACACACACCTGGAGGGCCAAACACTTAGTTCCCAGCACTGTGCTTTATAACTACAGGCTCTTAACACACACACACACACACACACACACACACACACACGCGTGTGCATGCACACACGCATATATAAACAGACACACATACTTATTCAGGATCTGCAGCCAAGCTTCTTTCTTGCACCTCCCATTCTCTGTAAATTGTGTCTCACCTTTCTATCTCTCTAACCGCAAATGCTTTAGTGATATTTTATTTACCGTATTTCCTTTGTTATTATTTCCACACAGGATGAGTAAAACAATGCACCACCTCCAAAGCAAGGTTGGTGGTTACTTTCAGACTGCTGCCGTGGAGAGACAAGCGACGGGCGTCATTATTGCTCACTGTATAAAGAAATGTAATCTATTCTCAATAGCTGGAGTAACTCAGCTAAGGAAATAAGCTTTCCAATAGTCTCAAGTAGCAGATTATGGTTATGGGACCTGAACAAAAAAGTGTAATTCCCTCTTTTTGTATATTTCTAAATCCAATGTTTGCTTGAGCCAGAGATACTTGAGAGCGCACACAGATAAAACTATAAGTAAACATGACTGACAATGCACGCTGTACTCCCTACTCACCTGCCACACAGTAACAAAGAGGTTCCACTGTGACAAATCGGACACCATGCGAAATCTCCTGACAGCCTACCGGTTTAAAGACACCCAGTTCAAACACACCCTTCAGTCATGGTTAATCAAATGAACAAAAGAAGACCTCAGGAACGTGCTACCACTACAGAAGCTTTGGAAATGACACAAATCCTGGTAATGTTTGCCCTAATTTGTCCTTTTGTCACGTTACAAGAGTTGTCTCGGGCCTCTGCTTGCTCTTTCTACATGCTCTATTCAGCGATGGTAAAGGGTGAAGCAGGTAACTCTGATAGGAGTGTGAAATCTGAAACTGACAAGCTTTTGAGGCTCAGTGTGCAAATAAAAAACCTCTTAAGTGATTATACATGGGATAACATGGGAAACTGACTGAATGTATCTAGACCGACTTGTGGGACGATGATTATAAGCTGCATAATCATATGCTTTTAAATCAATAATTTAGTTTCATCAGTTTCATAACCAAACAACTTTGCAGGATATTTCTGGTTGACCTTCATCTGTTTTGTCACAAGCCTAATATTCTATGATTGAGACCCATATTCATCCCTCTTTTTGAGCCTCAAAGTTGTACAAAAATCTGAAACATCTCAACTAATCAAATTTGCTCTAACTTCTGCCATACAATGGTTAGTAAACAATGTTCAAGGGAAAATTGACACACTACTCAAAGTAAATATCTTATTTGCATTTTCCTCCTCATACCTGCAACTAAAAACTCTCCCAGGGTAGACTGATAAAAGGTTATCAATTACCACTTTGCCTTGCAAATTTTGCACCAATCACCCAACACCTGGTATTGAGCAATGTCAAGTTTACTTCTCTCTTACATCTGGGCTTGCAACTTGCTTCTGCCTGTGCTCTGCTGCTCATGGCCAAGTGTGTGTACTGCATATTATGAATTACCTCATCAGACACTAAAATACACACCAGAGGGGCCTGGGCAACATCAGGTCTGAATTTTGCCACAGAGCCCTAACAGTGTCTCCTTGCTTCATTTACATGCAACAATATACAGGTCCACAGCCCACTCGCAAAAACACTTAAACAAACAATTCATGGGATGCTAAACTCAATCTTTGTCAGAGGGTGCCAGCACACAGATGCACAAGAGCGCAAGTGATGGCACGAAGGCTTTGGTTGATCAAAAACAAAACCCTGTTCTAGATTTCTTATGGCTATAGTTGGGTAATAAACATCAGTGATTGCACCGTCATATATGACTGCTGTGAGAAATATGCTTCTAGCTAAAGAAGTGGACTCAGCCTCAAGACATATATGGGTGATGTGGCAGGATCAAACAAAGCAAACCCTGGCACAGTATGCCATCTGCACTCCTTCATCCCCCTAAAAAATCCACAACCCAACTCCCCCCATCGTATCCACGAGTTTTTACGCTGTGCGAAGTATCAGAATGAAAGAGGCCTTGTCTAAGAGGCTAATCCTTGGGTGATTAGTCAACGCGTTTTGATTAAAAGCCCGTACTGCTGCCACACCCCCATCCCTCAACCCCCAGCCCCCGTCAATGGAAATGGCAGCCCACAGGTGTCCCGACAATGCATGTTTCATTGGGAAAAAATTGCTTTCTGGAGTGGGGATGGTAGGTTTTCAGAGCTGACTTTCACATTAGATAGAAGAGAGGAAAAAAGAAAGAAGCTGAAGAACAAGCACAACATCCCTGCATTTCGTCTAACTTTTTAAACTTTTTACAGTCACTTTTACCCACAGGTTTAAAGGGTATTTCTTCAGAAAATCAACAGAACTCTTTGAGGCACAATGCTTGAGCCAAAGAAATACATATTTTCACGGATTATCCCTTCATCAGTGAATGTTTTCTGTAAACAGCCATTTTGCATTAGATGGATTGAAAGAAAAGACGGGCATTTCACAGAATCATAAACCTCATACACCCTCACTTTCCATCAACATAAATACCTTATCCCAGGGGTATTCCCAAGTCTGTGCATGTTACGACGGACTAAAATATTGTAATGGATGGCATTATGCACAGTTTTATTGGTTAGAGGAAGGTTCAGTGCAGCAAAAACAGTATTCAAATAAACAAGAAGGGGTATTAGATGTGCACTAAAAAGATATCATTTATTTTGTCCAGCACTGCAAAGGTCTAGTATAAAAGATGGGATTTTCCATTTCTCATTGATGAATTTAGCTATACACAAACAAGGTTGAACTCCTCTCTTGTCATTGTGAGTTTAAGACATTTCTCTTAATCTGGCCCTAGTTAACCCATGGCAGCGGGAAATGACCTGTGACCCTGGGGACACACTACTGTACTTCCCCAATCACATCCATCGTACGCCTAACCCTGACTGAAAGCTCAGGAAGGGAAGGAGCATGCATCTCAAGAGCCCTGACACAGAGAGGAATCACTTACCACTTCCCCAAAGAGACCCCAGTAGAGCTACAAAGAGGTGGGGGGATTCAAATAACAATGGCAAGAGGGAGGGAAAGAATGTTTCCTGAAATCACATGTTGTTAGGAAGTCCATATCCCTTGCCAACCAGTCAACCAGGCAGCGAGGCCGGCTGTGCTCACAGATCCACAGGGTAAGAGCACACATGGTTTCAGTTTGACTCCATGTAGGACTTGAAGGAAAGAAGGGGGCCTGGTAGCAGGAACCCTCCAATTCTCACTTCCTGCTTCTGCTGGAAACGTGATCCGTTCGCCTGCCGTCCCCATCAACACAGAGCGCAGTGTTCGCCGTGGCAGCCGGGGGAACGGCGTGTCAGTGCGAGAGGCAAAACACATCACACAGAATCAGCCTGTCAGCGCCCTAAAATCCAGGCGGGTGTTTTTCTAATGAGATGGCCGGGGACATGGCAAAGACAATCCTGTGCAATCAGCCTGTCAATCGTTCTATATTGTGGCAGGAGGTTGGGGCGGGGGACATTTCTTCATGACTGCAGGAAGCATATTTCAACCAGAGCACTCGATAATCAAACAACACCAGACTAATTAAAACAGATAAGAAACTAGGAGAGACTATCATTGTATTTTTTTTCCCCAAAGATTTCAACCAGATTTCAAAATAAAACTGACTTGTCTGTTACATCTATTTATGTTTGCTTAAGCTCAGGTCACTGCAAAGAGATGTGTTTCTCTTTTGAATAAAAACACTTTGTGATAGATTTATTCAGGATCTATTTTTATTAATTTTTAAAGACTTGAGACTTGGCTTGAACATGGCAAAAATGACTTGTGAGCATCTCTGAATCTTAACATACCTTAAATGCAAAAGTCGTCCTTCAGCATGTAAGGACTTCCACCAGAAAGATCACCATTTGTAACTAACCGTTGTTGAAACATGGTAGTGAATGTGGTAAGGAGAGAAAAGACAAACAGTTTTGTTAGTTAGCTAGTTTGCTCTAAGGTAATGGAAGCTCAAAAACTTTGCTTTAGACCGATTGTCATTGCAATTCTTTTCTGCCAACAGACTCCTTTGCATATTAATGTTAAAATCTAGGCTAACAAGAAAAACAACTGCAGGAAAAAATATTCACGGTCTGCGAGAAATAAATTCTACTTTACCTCTGATAGTAGATGAGAGTTTTGTGTGTTATGAAGGCCTTAACTTCAATATCTATGCTTGCTGTGTCTGAGCCAGCAGGACTCTGAGTTGAATTCCTGCCTCAGCATGCAAAAAGTTAACAGTGCTGTCGAAGAAGGAATGATTACATATAAAAGTAGAGCATATCATATGCTCTCCTGACAGGCTGCCTGAAAAAGCATAGTGACAGGGGTCCGACAAGGCCTCTGCCTCCTGCAAGCTAGAAAATATCTTATTTTGGGCAATGATTATAAAGTAAAAGCAGGTAGAAAAATGGCCTAGAAAGTCACCAAAAGGGAAAATTTGTGTTCCATAAAGCATCCAGTCTTCATGTCTTATCTTAAAATATATAAATGTTGCATACAAATTCATAATTTGTCAGAAATCAAAGACTTGCAATTAGGGAAAGGTACTGGAAGAGAAGAAGCCCTCGGGATGAGTGTGAATATACATACACAGAACAACCACCACTATAAAACCTACTAAGGTTTTGCACATTAAATTGCCCTTGTCAGCATGAACCTTCCCAGAAAAGTTCATCCTAGTGGAGTCAGTTGACTGCCAGAACCTCAAACATCTCAGTCTCTCTCCCTTTCCCTACTCTGTTTGTGTCCCATAACAAGACAGAGCATGCACACTGTAAAACTCTTAGGGGGAGGGCTAAAGGGATTGGGAGATTAAATTTATTTTGAATTCCTTCTCCTTAATGTGGCAATTACCTCCCACCCTTCCTTCACCTTCACCTCATCTCTCCTCCCCGAGTGGCACAGTGTGGAGTTTGTTTCAAAGCACGTCTCCCTGTTTTGTACACAGATGCATATAGACATATATATGCAGAGCAGAAAAATTATTTTGCAAAGTATGAATTACTAAGAGCAAACAAGACAAGATAAAATTAGATGAGCTATGGGTCTTGGCAGCTCATCCAGTTATCAAGTGGTTTTAGGAACCTATTGTGATAAATGCTTTCCTTGCATGGCTTGACAGTTTGCAAACCTACAATGTGTTTCAGATTTGCACTGCTTTATTCTTTTCTGCATTCAGATGATGGATTGAAAAGCGTTTCCTGAGATGACCTGAGCTTGGGATGTTCTTTTGTAAACTTGCCTGCTTAGACCTGCTACTCAACTTTTTTTATGCGCCTGTGAAAGTATTTCTCAAAGTTACCTAATAATAAAATAAAAGTCCTGGACTACTCTAACGTCCAATGAAACACATGTTCTTGAATTAAAAACACATTGGTTGAAGCTTTGAAACCGTTATTCTAAAGTTCATCCAACCAGACTGTTTTTCAGAGCCGAGCCATAATCGTAGTTATTTACGTCTAATCTTTGTAAGCAGATGAGAACGTTTGAGTGAACTTGTGTGTGCCGTGCAACATGTTGCCTTTTTCCTGCTTCCATAAGAAAGCTCTGGAATGCTAAGGTCAGTGCACAGCAGTGTTACAGAATTATCTAATGGTGACGTCTACGATCCCTCATCTAGTCACTTATGTAACAAAAAAGGAGCTGTGGATGTGAGATTTTCAGGCGGTTTTTAATCCACTGTTCGAAGGTCGGAGTCCGACCCTTGGTTGTGACAAAGAACATCCTTCTGGAACCAAATCCCACAAAAAAGCTCAATTTCACCTCCCATTCTGCAATCGGAGGGCTAGTCACAACCCACTTCTTTATTTACTATCCTTTCACACATTCCTCGCATCCAAAATGGTCTCATTTTCTATCAGCTAAGCTCCCTTAATTGACTTCTCTATGCGAAAGGGGATTATCTGATGAGAGGGGGAGGTAAAGAAAGCGGAGGAAAGCAAAACACAAAGAGGAAGTAAACGGTCAGCTGGGGGTTGCAGGACACCAAAGGATTACCCTTGTCATTTATCCTGTAGTTAAAAAAAAACATCTTCAGATGTTTCCCGTAAGAGAGGGGAAGACTTTGTGAGGGATCCAAGAAAAAGGTGTGCTATCAGGCACTTCAGAGGCACCCTCACTGCCGAAGAGAAAGAGGAAGGCCCCTGCAGCGAGGATTCAGGATTTCCTCCACCAGTAGCTACATTAACACATTCTGAAGACCAAAAAACGCTTTCTTTAGAACCGTCTGTCTTTAATTCTTCCACTGCATGGTCACATTTTCTCGTTCTGCTTCTTAAGTTACACGGGTATCCAGGGTCTATTTTAATAGTGAGATACGTTTTCCCCACATTAGAGTGCAACATTCTAATCTTTTCCTTTCATTTACTTAACAGCTGTTAAGATGTGTGATTTTCTGTGGAAAAAAAAAACATGAGGCTATGAAAAGTTTCACACTGTTTTGAGATCCCCCGAACACTTTGGAGCAAAAAAATTGTACAAGTGACTAATCACAACAGGCACAGATATAGTCTAAAGCCTGGATCCATTCACGGACAAAGCCAGCTAGTGCCAGCTGGAGAACTGACATAGGTGGAGTCCAGATATCAAGCCAGCACAGGCCTTTATAATGGTGCTATATTTATAGGTGTGGCCGTTCATGCTTTAGATTTAATTACAGATTTTGCAGAGATACCATGTTAAGCGAAATGTAATACAACAGCGTTAGACCCAGACATAGCTGCACATGAAGCCCTACTTTTTAATTTTACTATATAAGGTTTCATTAAAAAAGGAAGAAGTCTGGCTGCAGAGGTGAAACTTGGCATTGTCTCCATTTTCGCTGCCTTTTGATGGGTGCATCATTGGTATTCATCTGTTAGGACAGTATTAGAGATACGTCTTCTCACATGATTTAATTAATGCAAAAAAATAAAAACACACACAACTCTCACAGATGGGGAATTCCACACCGGGATGATTGACGTTGCATTGCTGAAGTTGTTCAGACTGACATGCAGCATTAAAGTCACAGCACAGATAAAGATAAATGTGCACCGAAGCATTGCCAGCTTGTGCTAACAAACCATAATCTTTTAATTTTTGCTGAATGAACAATACTTTTTTTTTCTTTTAATTAAGCTGTATCTTCCAGAAACACACGCAAGTTTTTAGTTTGGGCTCAAAACAGAATGATGGCTCTTGTAGGTGCTTGTCCACTGACACTTTACTGTTTCCTACTTAAAAGGAGATTTCTGTACATCAAATTGCATCTTCCTTGAAAATGTTTTGCTGAACTAACAAAACTTAATTGAAAAAAAAAAACAAAGACAAAATCATTTCTTAATATTTTGAGATATATATTTCTAATTTGTGATATTTTGTGTTACTATTGTGATAACAACAAAAGTGACAAAAATAACTATTTACTACTTGTTTATTTAGGTTAACTGCCTGCAGCAATCATAGCCAAACAAACACACACCACTCTTGAAAACACCAATCATATAAATAAGTCTTATTTGTGCCACTAAAATGTACACAGTACCTGCATTTAGTTATTTTAAATTTTATTTATTTTTATCTTTAAAAAATATGGAATTTAAAATGACATAGACATATAAAAATTCTTCTCATTGTAAGTAGTTTAGCACGAGAAATGATAAATGACATAATAAATGCCCACTGGGTGAAAAAGGCAAAAAAACTGTAGTATTAACAATTATTATCAAGACTTTTATTTTTCTGCCATTACACAATGTTGTCACAATACTTTTGGACTTTAGCATTTACTGAAGATGTGCATCAGGTTTAGAGACATATAGCAGTTAGAGTCCATGAGGCACCTCCAAATAAAAGAAATGAATGTGAATGGAAGGGATTGTAGAATTAATTAAATATTTCATATGCTGTAAGTTATATTTTAAAAAGTAAAATGAAAATGCTTTTGATATGGCAACTAAACCAAGGATCAAAATCTGGCTATTAGAGTCTGATTGGTGCATCTCTAATTCACGTACAAATTAAAACTCAAGACCCCGATAAAATGCAGGCAGATGTCCAGCTCAAAGGCACCACCAAAGCCTCACAACAACAAAGAGGTAATTACATTAAAAAAACAAACAAAAAAAAAAAACACTATTTGGTTTTTAAACAGTGACAAAGCAAAAACTTGAACACTTCAGGATGGCCAGGAAAGAAAAAGGGAAGTCCACTCCAGTTTGGGCACATATCATAGATCAGAGTATTTATGGGCCAACCTGTCGAGACCAGGGGCTAAAGGCTGGGCCACATGTTTTACCGCTCTGTTTGAATAATCAGGTAGAAGTAAAACAAACAGTTACAGAAGGGATGTTTAGCAAAGAGCTCAGGATCCAGCCCAGGCTAATAAGTGTTCATTAGTTTTAATAGCTCAGCTCCTGGAGCAAATGAAATGAAGACCAGGAGACCATATCCAGCTAATGTAAATAAACCAGAAATCTCCTCTACTGTCTGTCTTGACAAATCTCACTCACTTTCTCAAACAGCTTGCAGGAACGAGACAATTAAGCTGCCACTGACTGAAGAGAACAACTTGTGCTCTGGTGTAATTATAAAAACAAAACATGTTTGGGCACATTGTCCTCCATCTTACTGAGATGCACAAAGTGACATGGCAATATGTTTAAAAATATATTTATTTAACAATAACATACAGAAATATGCAGTGGCTTGCATTCGTAACACTAATTGCAAGGAGAAAGAAAATTAATGCATGGCTTGCAATTGTTTTACTAATTCAAATTAAAAAATATGACATTGTGGTGGCAGCATCATGCTGCGGGAGTAGGAAGATAGCTGTAGAAGAAAAAAATGGCTCAGTCAAAGTCCAGAACTAAATCCTAATCTGTAGGAAGAACAGCATACTTATTTTCACGGACCACTTTTATCCAGTCTGACTGAACAGAACAGTCTAAAAGACAAATGAGCAAGATATTGACACCCAAGGGCTGAATCCAAATTTACATCACACTTTTAAAAATACAGATATTACAAAATCATGCATTACTTTTCGTCCACCTTAGAATAGTCATTTGCTTTGTGTTATTCTACCATGTCAGACCTCAGAAAAATAGAGAGCAAAGTTGTTTTTGTAATGTGACAAACTGAAAAAGTTTAGTACTTGTGAATAATTTTGTCCCTGTATCTTTTCCTTCCTAAAAGCACAACAGCATCAGGGCTTTTTCTCCTCCTTTTAAACAGGCGTTGTTCTAAAACAATAAAATGTGTGGAATGTAGGTCAAGGATTGTTTAATCCTCAATAAAACGTCTGAAAAATATATCTCCCAGATCATAGAGTGTGTTTCTTAAGCCCGTGTCAGTTTATTAAGCAAACCTTAGCTGCACATCTTGATTCCACCTGAACTCAAGCAGAAGGTGGTGAGGCAGGCTCAGTGGTCCAGATGGCCCCCTTTCCTAGCACAGGCCTGAACATAAACAAAACTTGGGTCTGGTTGAGGAGGGAGAGACCCTGTTTATTTATGAACATGTCTGGGTCTGGGACACAATTATAGAAAGATAGATAGAAGAGATGAAGGACAAAAGGAAAACGGCAGAGGAGCAGTTCATCCAACCCCCGGTGTGGTCACACCATGCGATACAGTCCACCTACAGGAGCTGGATACTAGTCAGAGTCTAGATGAGGTTAAAAGTACACATTCCTACACACTGTTTTTCTTATCTACAGACGTAGTCCAACGTACAAACTATAAAGGGTTCTCAGACTGCAATGGCAAAACGAACGAGGCGTGTATTTGAAGAACTAATTGAACTCTCGATGACGTCAAATGTCCAACAAACAAGCATCCGCGCAGCCAGAAGCACAGGCTGCAAAAGTAGCGCGAGGGTGTGAGACGGGGAATTCAAAGAATCTTCCTGTGTACTTACCGGTAAAAACCAAGCCCAGTAGAGGATTATGAAAGTATGGCAAAGCAACGTTTCTTTTCATCTTTGCTGCACTCTCCTCAACTCTATCAGTCCAATCAAGGCTTTTACAATATGGCTTTACAGTTTAATAGCTTGGCTACAGAAACCCAGACATCATAAGGTGTTTTTATGGTTCTTGTTGATTCTTTATGACCTGGGCAAACATGATTGCCTCACTGTACAGCTTAGGTGTAAGCAGTTCTTCGGAAAATGAGGAAGAAAACAACCCAAAAAACATCTATGTTTTTGTTACTACTGGCAGTTCCACACTAAAGTCCATGTTGAACCAGAACAAACTTTATTAGAGGAATAAATCCGAGCCCAATGATAAATTAATCCGTTGAACATAAAGAGAAAATAGCATGTAGCTTTTAAATGGTGGTGTGACTATTATCCTTCTACCTCAGTATGAAGTATATGTGCTCGCCTCCCCTCAGCATCATTGCAACATTGCACAGGGCAATAAAACTAGGGTTAGGCGATTAGCACGGTGGCCTGACACAGCATGCACTCACTCGCACACTGAAATAGAAACATTACACAATTGCGGCATAAATCCAACTAGCTTTGGCTAATTAGGACCACGCTGCTTTCCTAATGAACGTTGATACCAGAGTGCTGACCCTGCTAAACAGCAGTAGCATAGGAGGAAGATGTGGAGATGAATTCCGGCTTGGAAACAGAGGTGGGTCAGTATGACATTCACTTAGCTCTGAGCAAAATTATCATGTTTTCTCCCAATTCGCCAACTGCGGTTTTAAGGCAGCAGTACCTCATTAACGGTCCTCTAGTTTCCACACTATGATCTTTAATGTTGTGTTGCAACTGGAAATATTTCTCTACTGCCAGACTTGTTTTTCTTGTCAAAGGGGGGAAAGAATAGTCACCTTTTTTCACCTGACCTGGGAGCAACATGTATCTGAGGGGGATGAAACTGACACAAAGCAGTGAATAATTATTGGAAGGTGAGAACGTTTTTCACAAAACAAAACAGAATGAATTTGCATTCAGTGAGTGAAAAGGTGCTACATAAATTCAGACCATTAACTAAGTACCATTAATTACCTTCGCTCTCAAGTAACATGTCAAATCACAATCATCATGATTAGATGCAATGTTTAGTAAATGAGAACATTTCAGGTATGCATCAAATTCTGCATGGCAGTAACATGCCTTATTTGCACATTGGCAAATGGTTCAATTTAGTCTTGTGGATTTAAGACCCAGATGATAAAGATCTCAGTAGAGTAACTGGAACGTTTTGAAACCCTGGTAACTGACCGATGAGAGAAGTAAGCATTTTTGCTGTCAACTAAAAATTTAATTTGTAATGATGAATTAAATATTTTTTGAAAAATTGGTCAAAAAAGGAGTTTGATCGAAGACAGAATTTTAAAAATAATCTTATTTGCTTTAAAAACGACCAGAGAAGAAGTTAATACCTCTCAATCAATACCATGTGGGGCTTTATTGGTGCGCTGCTACCATTCCTATTGCCTTGGCGGGCATAAAGGACACAGAAACTCAGGGGCCGATGGACTGGCCATCGCTCTCACATCATTAAAGTTGATAAGCTGGCAGCTGCCTTGAGGAAAACTTACCATCTGCAGCCACCGGGTCCCCGACCACGTAACTCACATTTTCCAAAAACATTTTCAGCACAATCCACCTTCTGGCTCTCCTCCCTGGTTTCAACCAGACCCGGCCTTCCAGAGCTGAGGGCCTGAAGTCTGCTGTGTGGCGCCACAGTTCTGGGAGGGCTGGAAAAGTCAAGTCTCACCTGAGTGACTTCAGCCTGGTCAAGGCCACCTGGATTACACTCCAACCAATTAGTAGTAGTTTGCAATCAAAAAAATACTCCCATTTATTTCTTCATTTGACATGCATGAAATCACGCGAAGTGTCTCCCTTCCTGGTTTACGGTCTACACATTCTCCTGCATTAGCCTTGAAATTGCAGCCCGTATGGAGGTGTAGAGCAATGTGTGCTTGTGTGAGAGACAAATAAGACACATGTCTGAAAGAGGCTAGGCTTGCATAGTTTACACTGAAGGAAGCTGCCTTTTTAAACCACTGGAGGAACATACACAGACACATGCCCACCTGACACAAACCCCGTCTCCTTTCACCACACTGAAACGTCCCGTGCATGTACTATTGTTCAACTTGCTCCTTTATGACTAAACATGTGTCCGCTGAAACAACACGAAGGGTCAGGCTCCGTTTCTACAGCTGCTAATACACCTACACACGTGAACCGCATTTAGCCCTGCTGCTGATTGAGACCCATTAAGGCTGAAGGGAAGCAGCAGATGGAAAAGACATAGATTTTCGTTTTGCAGCGGTGGCTCCTAGTTTCTAATTGCCTCTTTTAAAGTGGAGGCGACCCCGGTGGAAAGATGAAAAAGTGCACTGCTTACTGTAGGAAAAGCCTGTAAAGGAGCGGCTGCCGCTAACAACACCCTGTTAACATTGACTGCAGGGAGCAAAGACGCGGAGCGATAATAAATGCTTGGGGAGAAAAGGCTCGCCATGTGACGCTTTATTGCACAGCTGCAAAATGCGGGTAATGCGCAAGAGCCACCATTCTGAGGTTCAAAATATAAAACATGCAACTAATGAACAAATGTTTTCCTGAAGCGTTGCCCACCTACAAAGTTCAGAAAAGTCCAGCATCAATGATTAACTCAAACAGTAGACAGAGGTTTACCCGAGCCAATGACTCGACAGAAACGGACGTAAAAATACATTGCAGACTTCCTCCTCGGTATCTCTAATTCAACTCCACCTTAAAACCTGCCTCCACAGATTGTCTGCAGCAAACAGCTTGGGGGGGAAAAACAAAGATCTGTTGGAGTTGTGACAGTACCCGCCTGTCTGCTCAGAACAGGCCCAGTCAGGTTGTCAGCTCCACTAATCTGCAGTAGCTGTTATCAAAAGCTGATGAAGGATTTCAGCGATCGTTCATTAAGAAAAGAGAAATTCTTCAGACATACTTCTAGAAATAAACTCTCAGGTTTCCAAAAGGAAACAAAAGAATAATTAGACTAGAAGTAGTTAACAGTGACATTGATAAGCAACGTGTTGGGATTCCACCTTTGCTTTAGCAAAGCAAGTCCTGGATAGCATATAGTGCAGATTCAAGCAAGACTGAGGCTCTGTGTAAATCCCTCCTGCTCTCAATGTATGATATAAAACATGGATTTTACAAAATGAGAGGTTGCTTCACAAATAAAAACTAAGGTTTAGAATATTCTATGACCAATATAAAATAACTTTGCTTAAGTTAGACTTATAGTGTATGATGTTCTTTCTTCTTTGTTTTTGCAAAAGAAAAGCAAAGTTTCATAAATGTCAAAATATGTTGTAAAACAGAGAAAGAAGAACCCAGTTCACATTTGACCAATGTGTTTATTTTAGATTTAAAACTAGAGCTGAGTTCAGATTCCTTAAAAAACTATGAATTAGCCCTTTACTTCAATAACTTTGGTATCATTCAAGTCTATTTACAGTGTACACACTGTGTACACTAAAGGCGCAAACCCTAATAAGCAATGGAAAACATATACAGGGCACAACTGATAACTTTGTTTTTTACTATCTCATCGCACAACAGCTCCCTGGAAGTGAGCCCAATCACCAATACTGAAAACCCACCAATGAAAGATGCAACCTCCTATTAAAAAAAGGGAATATGTCTTCCTTTCAGGACTTTTCCATTGTGCCTTTATGTGAGTCCAGTTAATATACAAAGAAACACATTAACCCAAGATGAGCTAAGGCTTTCTAGGGTTTTCAGGTAATATGTCGACAGGATTATTATTTTTTTTATTATTTTTTCTCTACAAAAAAAATACAGAATGTTATACAGACTGTTATTTTGAAAATGTATTGAATATGACTATAATCAAGGTTCAAAAGAAACGGATAAAACGCAAAATGTTTGGCTTCAAAATGACCCAATACTAATTAAAAACAAGAAATAAACCTCCTTGACCTGAACTCGTATCCAAAACCAGCACAAACACATTTATAGATGGCCACTGTGGGAACAGAGAGATATCACCTGATCTGGCTTTGCATTGTCATCCAATCACAATCTGCCACACCTGCTCTTTAACCAAGTCACCAGTATCTGTTACCTTCATTCATAACAAGATTCACAGAGGTGGAGCAAAGCTAGCTTAATCACATTGCAATGTTTCTACTGGTTAATGAATGTTGTAGCCACATTTTGTGGTGCTGTCGATTGTAACTTGACTTTCAGCAAAGCTCCAAGTTTCAAGCTCCTATCCTATCCTCACTTACTTTGTGCAACTGTCATAAAAGAAAAAAAAAGAAAAAGAGTTGAAGTCTGGACTGTTCGTTCAATAACGCTTCCTGCAAAGCCGGAAAAGCGGGTCAAAACAGCAAGATGTACAGGGTGAACAGTTGGATTTATTGAAGGCAACTCTGGTTTTATCAGCGTCGGTACACACAGAGGCACTTTAACACTTTGATCTTCAAAGGGAGATGAGCTGGAATGAGGGGCAATAAGAAGATAATAATGCCAATCTACATCCATTACTCCATAGATCACAGGGTGACCGTAGTGTGAAAACTAAGTTCACCTTAAAGCAGGAAAGCCCTTTTCCCTGTAACCACATTGCCATCTAGTGGTACTAAATGTTAACTTTTGTTCATGCACTCTTGAATCAGTTCAGTTCACTTTGTAAGCGTAATCGAACATTTATTTATTTTTGTTGCAGTCAAGCAGGGGGCAATATCAGCAAAAGTCATTGATGCACAGCAGTTTATCTCTACACATGTGGTCATCAATACTAATGGAATAAAAGTTAACTTCAAGAAGAAAGAAGAATGAATGAATGAATGGACAATGAAAGTAAAACATAAATCTGAATTTTATGCCTAGATATAACAAATAGCAGCATGCTGATAAATAACAGTAGCATCTCAGACTGGTTTCTGAAATTCAGTTCAGGCCCTAAAATAGACTATGTGTACATTCCTTCAAATTGAAGATCCAAACCCCAATATTATAATCCCTGAGGTAAGAAGTACACAAGTAATTAGTTCTTGGTAAATTGATAGACACTTTTAAAGGACAGGTTCAAAAGGTTTGGGAAAAACGTTTTTTTTTTTTTCTGATGGATTTTGTAAGCAAGTATTCTATAAGCTCTTAGGCCTAAAGATGTAGCCATGTATATCATTAACAAAATAAAGAGGTGTAAAAATGAGTTGCAACCAGAGGAATGGAAGTTTTCTTACAGCTTGATTAGAATCAGGTTTCAAATTGTCTAACCAGTTACGTCGTGCACTTTGTTGCTCAAAAATGTAAAACTGTGTTTCTTACATTATTTCTGATATATATACCTTCAACCTGGCAGGAACTGTAGCCATATCTGCCTCAGATACAAAACAAAATGAAGCACACTTGTTATATGTGTATTTTCCCTTTTATGTCAGTAAGTAAAACATTGTCAGCAACTAAAATGAATTTTGCTGCAAATGCAAACAAGTCATGGAAACAGTTCAAACATAATTTTCTCTTTCAAGGAAAAATATTTTTTCATGGTTGTGATTTGCTACCAATTTTATGTAGAAAAATAACCAAATTGTGACATCTAGTGGTACAAAGAAAATGATATTCTACTTTGAAAAATCCCTGCAAAAACGTGCAGTAGACCGTAAAGAGATGCTGTTGGTCCTGTTCTAAGAGATACGGCCACTTAAGTTGATGCCCCAAAATAAATGCTTAGACATTAGGGTAAGTTAAGTTTCATACATTTCATAATTATTTTGGAGTGCCATAATAAAGTTTGTCATAACATTTATTTCCCTACTTGTGTCAAGTTTGCTGGAAAATCAAAGTCTGAACTTTCAAGATTGAATTACTTTACCGAAGTATCTGTAAGTTACCTTTACTGTTAATTAATTTGCTACTTTACGCAAAGTTTAGAGCAGCTGCCATTAATATGTTATTGGTCTGATGACATGTTCTGCTTTCAGGTACATAAAGAGATTCATCTATAAACATCTAAAAACTGATCTGAAATCAAAAGTAATGTGATAAGACAGGTTTATGTTTATAAACAAGTTTAGGAACTGTTGATATTTATTCAGTGTATATGTTGAAGTATGGATTTAAAGTCTGGTCATATTCAATAAATTAGAATGTATATTATGATTAGACTCATTTGTCAAATTTAAAGTACCTTTATAAATTGCATCTTTCAAGTAGTTCAAAAACATACTGTTCACTAGTCATACATTCTGTATTAAAATATTTTTTAATGACCTGATGTAACACTCTAATCTTAAATGTTTTCATTATTTTAAGCAGAAAACTATCATAATAAACAGGGATAAACACTTAAAATAGGAGCAAACAGTCTGTGAACTTTGTAAAGTATTTCAATTAGTGAACCAAATTAATTAAATAAAATAACTTTTCAATATTCTAATTTATTGAATATGACTGTAGCAATAAGAAATAATTCATGGCCTGAATTTATTACTTTTCTTATATATAAAATAAGTTTTTAAAATCAAAAGCACAAGGATTTTTAACAATTACATTTTTCCTGTTGGAAAAAAAAAAGTTTTCCATAATATTCTTTAAAAATTTTAGAGTACTGCCATAGGTACTGAACTGGCCAAAATGGGGACTGCAGAGAAGTGAAGAAGTCTCACTTTAGTGTAAAATGTGGCGTAGAATGTCCACAAGGGGGAAGCAGAGTACAAGAAATGCGTGTATTAGTGTAATACTTTTCATCATAGCATGGAAGACGTCAGTTCTGCAAAACACACCAACTGCAACTTTCCAGATAAATCTTCTAAACTAAAAGTTTACTAAATAATCTCAGAAAACAAGTCTAAATTTCTCAGTATTTTCACTGAAAGAAATGCTTCCAGTCACACTGTAATCTAACTGGACATTTTGGAAAGTAAGGTAATGCTTTACAGAAGGTGCAATAAGGAGCTCAAAAAGGTGTGTAAGGTCACAAATCTCATGTTCTGTTTTGTTGTTGTTGTTGTTGTTGTTGTTTTTTTTTATAAGACAAACATTTTGTTTTATCTTCCCGAGAAGAAACAGGACAGGTCATTTATGCAAGCATGGGTCACTAAAATGAAGTGCGGTTGCCATTGTTAACCATGATCTGCAGAGAAAAGGCCGTGTGTGACCACTGATGCACTGGAATGTGACAGCTGTGAGTAAGGAGCACACAATTCGTTGTTTTGTTTTTTTTCTTCCTCCTTCAGGACAGAGATACAAGGCAAAGTCACTTTGAGAGAAAAGTCTGGAACTTAAAAACTTTTCAAATACATAGATAATTCCACCAGGTCTTTGGTTTTTTTGCAGATAGTCTGAGCCTGACTCTGAACGCAGTGCTATTTTACCATCAGCGCAGACACGGATGCCTCGGTGCTGGGCTACGTAACTTTGCTCTGGAGTTTGTGCGCTTGTTCTTGGTCGGGTCAAGGGCAAAGAAGTAACGTTGAATGAGGCCTTTACATTCAACGTTAGTAACATTGAATGTTACTAAGTAACATTTCTTAAAAATGTTACTTAGATGCAGAACCCAGAGAATTCCCTCTATACCAAGCTTAGTGAAGCACAAGTCTTCTCAAACCAGCATAATTCATCTCAATCCCATTATAAACACACTCACCCGATTTGATTGCATTTGATTCCACCATCCACTGTCCTCCTGTTTCTCTACCCTCATTTCACCAAAATAAAGGCACCCCTCACTAATAAGTGTCACTACAGAGGGAGCGACTGCTGTGGGCCTGTAGAAAGGGAAACAAAGAAGCATGCTGGCACAACGATGGCAAAGATCCAGAGAAAAACAGAAAAAAATAGCTAATTAGTCTAAAGGCTGATCTGGTGTCATAGCATCAGAGGAGGATAAAGCTGTGTGTGGTATCTGTGACAAAGAGGTTAATGAGAGGAATCTTGACACTCCAATTGAAGGATATAATGCAAGACATAATATGTTGTTTCAGAACACAGTGCATCTTTACTCTCAACTTGAATATTTCATGCAGGTGGACAGGAATGAGATTTGCAAACAACATAAAGAGCCCGTCTCAAAAGTTAAGGGGAGGAAAAATCCTCAGTGGAGCACATGGGGGAATAAACCACCCTCACTCCAAGCTTTTTTCAAAACCTCTCCACTTCTCTCTTTCACACGCACATAAACAAATAGGCACAAACACATACACCTCGAAACAAAGGTGCCATTTTGCTCAGGAAGGGTCAGCAGTTCTCTTCATCAGACAGGGGCTTGTTCTTGGTCCGAGGCTGCTGCCCAATCTCAGGCCACCCTCCCCTGGCTCCACCGACCCCCCCCCGCTCCCCTCTACCCCCCAAATAAGCCCCCACCACCACCACCACCACCGCCACCCGAGACAAGCTCCCCATTGTTCCTGGACGACTAATAAATGACAGTTCTCCTGTTTAGACAAACTTTAGAGCCGATTCTAAACACACTTGAGCGGAGCTTAAATAGTGCTCTACAGGCAAACATATACAAGAGGCATTTCAAATGGAGGTTTAAAACCTCCCATTCAACTCCAACGCAAGAAAGATTGATACTGCGATGCGTGTTTCTGCCCATTCATAACGTGATGCAATCATTTATTTTTGAGGTGGAAAAAAAAACCAAGCGTATGTTGCTCAGTGAAGGTTACAAAATACTCGTTCAAAGCTCAGGTGCTGTATTTGCACCATTGATCTCAATCAAAGTCAGGAAACCAGACATAAATAGAAATCACTACTCACCCTAAGCTCATAAACACACCATTAACACGAGCGACCACAGCAACTCTATCTGTTTGCCTAGAGCTCTATGCAAGGGGGGCTATTTTGCTCTCTTTGAGCAAGCATCAGCATGCCCAGAAGGTGTGCTAAGGCACATGTGCCTCACTTGGGCCACTTGAATTGACCAGGTTTGCTACAAAGTTTCATTTTCAAATACATTCGCCATGGGATTATAAACGCTTAAGGTTGAGTTAAATTCATTGATCTACCAAGCATCGTTTTCAGCAAAGTGAAAAGGTTGAAATCAGGAATGGATGTATGAAAACCCATTCACTCCATTGGAATACGAGACAACACACCCAACAGCAGAAGTACAAGTAATGAGAAATTTCCGCTAAACTGGTTAGCAAAATAAAACCAGGGCTGCTACGTCCAACTCTGGTGTGCATGCTTTTCTGCTGCGGTTCGCCACAAGTATATCATATGACAGTGCAGCCGGCGCACACACACACACACACAGACACACGCGCACACACACACACACACACACACACAAACACACACACAAAGCAAAGGGAAAGTGAATTTCTGAGTTGTAATTCGTGACTATAGAATCAAACGAAGATAAATCTAAAAATGTGCATATTTTTTCAATAACTGATGTCCATTTTTGGGTGAGATGAGCCTTACATTCACAGAGGATGTGCGAGTAGGGGTCACACCAACAGACACGCTCCCGCTCTGCTGGTTAAATGACAAAAGGAGGAGGAGGAAGAGGAGACCGGAGTTGTGAGAAGAAGCGTAAAGAAAAAAAAAACTCCTATGTTTAGTCAAGGCTTGCTCACTGACACAAAGTCTGTCTTTGTCTGCCTCCCAGGGTGCCAGATAAAGGAATTCTTGTGTGTCGGGGGGCTCTGACCGAGTTTATTTGACACTTCAGTCCCCTTTGAGCAACGAGTGTCCCTCCGTCAATGCCGGCCATGAGAGTCACTTGGCATTAGACAGAGGGTCCCTCTTCAGCAGAGAAAGGGGGTCTTGTTTGGAGAAGGTTTTTAATAAAAAGGCAGGGTGATAACTTCCTTTAGTCTCTACACATACATACAGTAGAACTACTTTTTTTAAGTTTTAACAAAGGGAGTATTTTTTTTGTTTGTTTTGTATTGCAGATGAGGTGCGTGAGAAGATGAAGCACACCTGCATTGTCAGGTAGAGGGAGCCATTGTTAATGAAAGGCACTTCACAACACAGGATGATCCTGACACAACCAGGTCACTGTCACCTGAGTGAAGTCACTGTAGACCAGGCGAAGGCTTGTAATGACCCACACTGTGCACATATTTTGGTTCTAGGTAATCTTTAATAACCTATAACAGGTCAGTGCTGGGATGTTAAACAGGTGCATGGCTGCTCTATATAAATGTCTGAATGTCACTGCAAACCCAGTGACACTGAATGTGCCAACCTGTTATATAACATAATTAGAGGAAGTGTGATTAGATACCCACACCCAATATTTCAAACAGAGCAGCCTCCATGCTTTATTCCTGGAACAGATGATTTATAAAATGAAATTTCGGAAGGTGTCAAATTATAGCAATTTAAATTATTTTATATTCAACCAGACATATATTCAGCCATTTACGGACATATAAGTTCGTAAATGGGATATTGAAAATGGCATACATTCTAACAAAATTACCCCTGCATTGGAAACAAAACCAACATATTTATAATTTGAATTTTAGAAAAACGTTGGGTAAGTTACGCTTTAGCCATTTCCATATGTCATATGCAGTGTTCAGCAGACTGCAATAAAGCTTAATTGATTAAATTATTTAATGAATGGATGAAAACATTAACTTAAAAGAATACTTCCTGTGTTGAAGAAAGAATTTAGGTTTGCATCCTGCTTTAGCTGCTTTAGCTGCGTTAGCTATTTTAGGAGCACTGCTAAAGCAATAGTAAAACTTGCTAGCAAGGCAGTCATTGGCTACACAGCAACACATCTTTAGCTGTGGTTGTCACATAAACTTTTTAAATATCATATTGTTACACTTAAAATCTTTTTTTTCAGAAGTTGTTGTAAGATGTAGAGGTAGAATAGTCACCTCTTTTCAGAAGCTACAGTCCTCAACAATGTCATTTTGGGTTCAATACCCAACCTTGAGACCTTTGCTTCATGTCTTCCTTTCTTCTCTCTGGCTATATTCTGTCAAGTAACTGTCATAAAGTCTTGTAGTGTCAATATTAAAGTTTATGTCCAGTTGCACCTAGTTTAGGGAAAATGTTGATGCTAAAGTCGACACCAGCAAATATCAGTGGTTGACAAGGAAAATGTTTTCACATGACATTTGAATTGTTTCAACATTTTGTGCCTTAATAAAAAAATATATATACATATAAGGTTTTTACCATATTATCATGGTAAGTGAGACCAATGACCAAAATGATCCTCAAATTAATAATTGGTTGACTTTTACCTGATTTACATGTCTTTTTGCTGCTGGACTTGCATTGTTTCAACTGAAACGGATTAAAATTCACCCAGATAAAATGTATGCAATTTAATGGCAATTGTATGGATTAAAAACATTGTTTTAACAAATGTATTATTATTATTATTATTATTATTATTATTATTATTATTATTATTATATCAGGATTTTAAACTACCACTCAGCAGAATCAACTATTAAGGGTCACATAATAGAATTTGACTTTACGGTGCAATTTGGTACAAGAAATTGGCCAAAAGGGTGTGTTAGGCAGATAACGATGGGACCTTTGACCAAAACAAGACACTCTGGAAATAACAGATTATTCCAAATGTGCATCTAATGGAGACGCTATACAATTATCCACTAAATAAGCTTCAGAAAAAAAAACTTAATCTGCAATTTCATATACAAATTTTACAACCAAAAAGCAAGACGTTGACTTTTCCCCACATACCTGTTTGTTCAGGAGAATCATATTGGTCATATTAGTCGCTGGACATCCTCTAAGCACAGAATATTCCAGGATATTTCTCAATATATCTTTCCTTTTTATGCGTCCAGATCCACAAGTCTGCATAAATTACAGATATTCAAAACTGTAAGGTGGCCATGAATATCTTCTTATTGACCACTGTGGACCATGCGTGTCTCCCAAGAGAAAAGTGTGTCCGTGATCCGACTTGTCCAACACCCGGAGCAAAACAGGAACAGATCCAACTCATCCCGGGGAGAATAAACCCTCCATCCCATTCAAAACGATCCATAGTTGTACTTTGTTTTAATCCATCAGCTGATGCGAACAGATGAAGACAGAAATTGTAACTTTCCCACACGTGTCAGCGCTGAAACACAACTTGGTTGTAAACCTTCAAATCCGGCATATAAATCCTCATCCAAACTGGATCAAATTGGTCCGGATTACTTCCGTTCAGGATTTAAAGATGTTGGATCCTCCTTATTGCTCAGTGATGTTCTTCTCTGCTGCTCCGCTGTTATGATGCTCCCCCGTGAAGAGCCGCAGCCTCAATGAGCCATAGTTTGAACCGAGCAGCGCGACACATGCTTCTGACAGGTGACGTAAGCGCGAAAGGCATTATGGTAAATGAAGTAGAGCGAGCGATCTGCAGCACGAAAGACTGATGTGAAGGTAAAACGCTTCTGAAGGTAAGGGGAGAAAAAATATTATATTCAAAATGCATGTGTTGCAGTGATTAAAATTCTGTTCGTATAAAAAGCGACAAATTTATTGAAAAAAAAAGAAAAACAAAAACAGTTTTGAAGATGGAAGTGACTTAAGAAATGAAAAAAAAACTTCTTTGTTGCTAATTATTTACTAGCACTAAAATTAAACTCTATGTTACTTTCTGGTGACAAAAACTGCTCTTTTTAGGTCAGAAATTAAACTATTAAATTCTCAATATAATCACTTATCATCTCTTGGACTGACTCCAGGTTGCGTGTGAGCAGTGTGTGTGTGAGTAATAATGATCATCTGTCGCTGCGCAGAGATACAGAGATGCCTTGAGTCACCTTCCCATGAATGAATCTCTTGTCTCTCTTACCTCACTTTCATGTCTTAACCACCTCCAGGCTTGCTTGTATATCTGGGATCATAGCTTCCTTTAAACATGAAGAAGAGAGAAAACAAAAAGGACGACTGGATTTTAAGGAGTGGAGTGCAGAGTGAAAGAATAGCTACAACCTGCTAAGTGATTGCCTGTAATACCTGCTTCAGGTAGTGCAACAGAGCTTCTTTTCTACTTTTTGTGCTCTGCAATATTAATCTAAAGGTAATGTCCTGGACACAAGAGAGTGTAGTTGTCACATCTTTTTGTTCTTAGTAAGGTAAAACAATGCAGGTCAATTGTGAATTGTTAATATCAGCAAAAGTAACCATTGATTCTTGAAGTATTACACTTTTCCCACTTATAGCAATTTTTAAAGTTCAATGACACTTTTTAAATTGTTTTATAAATGCAAATCTGAGAATATAGTCTACATTTAAAGAGGGATTCACAAAGCATGATGATGCTACTTTTCACTGTAAAACAAAGCTTCCATCTCATTAGTAGTACATAATGTGTGCTATGCATTAGTGTGTAGCAATAGATTTACGTTTTAGTTTACATATAAACTAAAAACTAAAACTGGGCCATAACTTCTGCCTTCCCTTTACCTTAACCAGAGTTACAATGCACATCATTTCACACGCTCATACTTTCTATCTGTGCAGCAGAAGGGGAAGCTCCACTCCAGCTTTTCCTAAGCTCCTCTGGCTTTGCTCCAGCAGAGTCCAGGAGTACCTGAATTGCACGCGATTCTGTCAATTGCAGGTACTTGATGGCTTTCTTGTGTGCAGGGTTGAAAAGTTGCTGAGGTTTGCGCCCACGGCATTGCGTGACTAGAGCTGGAGATGAAAACACAAAGACATTGTTTTCAGTGATCAAACCCCCTTTATAGTAACTCAACAGCATTCCTGCCTCACATTCCTGAGCCACCGCTGCTGTGTGAAGGGTTTTCTTTTCCTTTAGAGAAAAGGAAAAAGCAAAAGAGGGTTATGCATTTTTGTCTGGTTCACTGTGTTGACCTCGCTTCTCTCACACAGTTTCTCACTTTGTTCATTATTGATATATTGAGACTGAATTAAGGATTAGAAGAGGCAGATATCTTATAAGGGTAATTAACTGGTAGCAGTCTAAAACCAAAACTATGCGGCGAATGCAAATAACATAGCCGGAAGCTCCCCTGGCTTTAACGCTCACTTTTAGAAAACAGCAAGATTAAATGTCGTTCACATAATTCACATGTCTGTAATCGTATCATGCGTGGACACAAGAGTCTGCAAATGTGTGTGTGCCCAGTTGTAGGCATGTAGTAATCAGCACTTAAATGTTTTCCAGATTGGCGTGACAAGGCTAATCATCTCCAGTGAACAAAAAAATCATTTGGAGTTTCTACCCATCTGCTCAAGCAGATGGGTGGAATGCATGTGAAAATCAAGGGGAAAATGAGGTACAAATACTCCAGGGAGCATCTGGATCATTTTAAGAACCCTTAACATGTATTTAGTCTTTAGTTAGTCTTTTTTTTCGCAGAGATGCAAGCGCAAAAATTGACAACCCATGGGAATCTGCTGTAGTCTGATGAAATATTTAGAAGCCACAGCCTCTATGACCGCCATACAAAACACAGAGGACAATCAAGTCACTCATATCTCCAGCGTGAGCTCTGAGAGTGATTAAGACTGAAGCACATTCATTACTAGCCCAGCTCAGACAGAGAGGGGCTTCAGAGCTGTGCTCTTGTGTTGGACTGTTTGGATGTCCTATCCCCTTGTATCTCTTTGACTACCTCCAACACAAGGCTCCATTCAACCAGAGTGGGAACAAATGTTTCCTTATGTGGCTCTGAGTGACCAAGCTTCAGCAACAGGATAGACAACAAGGGTCTATGAGACCAGAAGGCACCGAAGGATGCATAAATGCGTTCTCTACAAGGACGTCCAGCACCTTTTAACATGAGACGAGTGGTATTTTGGACTGGAACAAGACACATTTAAAGATAAGACCACAAAAAAAAATGTTTCCAAGATTATCTGCAAAAAAAAAGAGAGAGAGAAAGAGAGCATTGATTTAGGAAAACAAATAGAAAATCTAAGGCTACACTGATGCAATTTTACATTCAGCTGACTTGCAGAGTTCTGTCTGTTTTCTTGACCACACTTTAGAAACATTTTCAATTAAGCTGACCATGGGTCACAACCAGGTTTCAGGGTGGCCAGGGTAAGTTTATGAACATGAGAATGGGTCAGTACAAAATCCTAAGCATTGTAAAAAATGTAATGTGTACACATTTTCTTCATAAGCGCAGAGGATAAAGAGCTAATCCCTCTGTAGTATGACACTGATCAGGCTGGATTCCTTCCAGCAACTCACAGAGTCAGATCTAAAGGAGAGTCAAACCTTTGAAAGCAAGCTGTAATTAATGACTGAATCAGCCTCTAGCCACTTTTAGATTCATATCAACTAAAAAGATTCTGTACACTAAAATCTTTTGTTCAGAATAATTGCTCAGCATATATTTTATGTAACCAACAACATTTACATTGAAAACCCCAGTCACATTTTAAAGATGGCTCAGCACCCAAATACGTATTTTAAAGAATTTTAAATGTATGTATTTAGCACTGACACTGAAATTTGTTGTTGTTAGTTCGATCTGTCGCCTTTGATACAGTATGTTGTTGCTAAAAGTGTGTTGACATTGTAAGCTCTGCTTTAAACCAGTTTAAATCCTACCTGACTAATATTTTATTTTTAAATCATGGTAGAGTTTATTGATTTATAAACACAATGATCAGACAACATGAGCGTTTAAATCACTGCTCAAGACACATCTTTATACCTTTATATTTGATTCAACCAAAGCATAAAATCTACAAAATGTTGTATTTTTGCTGTGTTTTGGTATTTTTGTTTATTGTAGGTTTTAATGATTTAATTACTGCAACTCTTTGTCTTTATTTTATGATATGACTGGTTTCAAAGAAAGCCACGTGCTCCTTACCAGACTTCTAAACTACAATCTTTACACTGAATGCATGAGACTGTTCTTTTAATCTCCTCAGTAAGAAACACAACTAAATGTCTGACAAAGTTAACCTCCTTCATTATACTAACAAATACCTAATTATTTGCACCAGATGTACTACATCAGTGTATATTCTTAACCTTTTATGAAAATAAATAAAATTGAGGTGTCATAATTTATTCCTTTCCACTGAAAGCATCGCTATGCAATTTCTCAGAAATGGTTAAAAAAAAGAAAGTCTTTTGATTACTGTATGCATACAAACCTCACTAATATTTAGTTAAATTCACTTTGAAAACTGCAAAGGAGGTCTGACCATAAAACTTTCACCAAAGGATATTTAGCTTTTTCATGTGAGATACTATAATTTTTTAGTCGAGCATGAAGGTGTTGGTTTTAAAACAAATACTTCTTTCTTGGAGAGCAGACCCTTAGGAACAACAATGTTAAGTTTACTTCAGGCTCAAAAGTGTAATTTTAGCATTTTCCAGTTCATGATACACATGAGTGTTGGTGGCTCCTAGTTGCTCTTGAGAACATCTTAACTCACTTTCCTTTGTCTAAGGAGCTCCAACAGGACACCATATGTCTCCAACATGATCCCAAAAATATTTACAAGGAAACCAACCAGTTTAACCGAACTGGTCAAAGCGGTCAAAGATCTCACCGACTTTCTGCCAAATGTTTGCTGAATAGTGATAGAGGTTCACCTAATCCTAGTTGGGCTGATAATGCATATTTGAGCCTGTGAGTATAATTTCTATTCTTCAAAAAACTAAACTAATAAGATTAACCATTGATACATTAAAATAAAGAGATACTTATGCACAAAATGAGAGCATGTAAACTTTGGACCTGCACAGCACTGGAGTCTAATCCAGAGAGGATGTTTGAGTTCAACCAACCTTCTGATGTTCAGTCAGAATTATTTTATGTGTAAAATATTAAAAGGTAAAGATCTTGATTAAGATAATATGGTAATTTTCTGACTCACTCTGTGTGTGAGTGTGTGTGGGTGGGGGTTGCTGATGATGGTGTCAAGCATTCTGCCGGGAGCTGGGAGTGTGGCAGGGCATTTGCGTGACTAGGAGGAATACACCTGTCTCTGTGCTCAGGTGTGGAGGGGGAGTCGGCACGCAGGGGCCTGCCAGCTGAACAATGCTCTCCATTGTACCTGTGCTCTGACTGAAGACACTCACTAGGGAGAAAGCCCAGATCTAAGTGTGTGTGTGTGTGTGTGTGTGTGTGTGTGTGTGTGTGTGTGTGTGTGTGTGTGTGTGTGTGTGTGTGTGTGTGCAGCTTTCTCGCGCTATCTCAGCTCACACAATCACGCGACTTAAACAGCTAAATTATTTATAGCACATATCGTTCTGACCACAGGCGCGCTGGGTTAAAGCCAAATTACGGCGCCTTTTACACGCTTGCTGCCAATCGCCATTGACGCAAATGTAAACTGTACTCCCAATATATGAATCCAAGTTGGAAATAAGCATCCTCTTTATTAGGACTTTAAAGAATGATGTGTAAGACTTATATAAGTTTTAAACAAGCACACAACTGTTAATAGCAAGGTGTTATCTCATCTGCAACACCCAATGGTATTCCAGGCTCTTTATTTAGAGTTCAGATAAGGAAAGTGTAAGATGAAGAGTCATGATTCTACAGATGGGAGATAGAAAGACAAAGAAAGAACCACAATGGGAGTAAAAGTGCCTGTTGGTAATTTACCAGTATGGTCTGAATGCTGACATTCATTCAGTTTGAAGGTCAGCATAAGATACAAAAGAAACAAGAAACCCAAATGGAAAGTTTGGAATAAAAGTTACATTTCACATTTATAGCTTTTGACTAATATAAGTTCAAAATGTTTGGTTAATATATCTCTGTATCATTACGTCACAATTCCTTTTTATTCCTCTTCTATGCATCGGAAAGCTCCAGGAATTCAGTCATCTATTTCTGTTTAATTCAACGTCATGTGTGCGTGTCTCTGATACTTTACGCGAGTGTGTGTTTGCGTGTGCTCTCTGACTAATGCAATACAGTCTTCATAAAGGTAGTATTGTTAAGTTGCGTGCGAAGCTCACAGGTCCCCGCCCACCCCTGTAAACCACGGCCTTTTTTTCCTCTCCTTTTTCTGCCTTCTACACCTTCCCCTTTCTTTTTGTTACAGGTAAACATTTGATGTCCGCACGCAACCCCCGGAGAGTCTCCTCCCCTTGTTCTCTCCTCAGCTCCTCGGCTTCTCCTCCATTATTACTCACACTCTCTCACACGCACACACACGCCCACGCACACACACACACACACACTCTCAGCACTCATGTACGCTCATCTCACACTTTCTTTCTTACCCATACCCACACCGACAAGCAATCCTTCCCTCCCCATTCTTCTGACATTCCTTTCCTCACTGACTCAGCACCTGTTTCCTATGGAGGTTATGAAGTTTTTTTTTTCTTTATGTGCTCACTGGCTAGTAAAGGGACTTTGGACTTTGCTTAAATTTAAAACTTTTCTACAAGTTCACTTTAATGTTTTGACTTTTCCTGCTGTTTTGCATTTGACTTACAATGTTGGTAAGGCGATAATCTGAAATGTGCAAGATATTGTTTTTCCCTAGATTAAAAAAAGTTAGTTAAGAAATGAATTAATATAAGGGTTTAAACTTCTTTTTCTTTTTTATTAATTTGATTTTCATGCATGTTTACAAGTCTCATGGACACCATTTTGTCTGTTTCATGATAACATGACATGCCAGCCAAGGAGGCATTGAGTTGATTCATAAATATATTGCTATACAAATTAAAAGGAAATTCTAATAAAAATCTTCTACAAAGGCATATAATGTACACAGTATGAGAACCTTTACTCTTTATGCTGTAAATAAAATATACTTTATGTCAACTTTTTCGTTCGGTCGTGGTGAAACTAGTTGGTTCCAGTGAACCAATCACCAGTCTGCTTGTTTGGCAGGTCAGTGGGATGATGTGGCAGTGTTGTAGTTCTCTGTGGGATTTTTTGATTTGAAACGTTCAAATAAAATCTGCCTGTTTAAGTCTGTCTTGCTGCTATTCGTGACAGAACTCCATGCAGTTTCATAGCCCAAAAACCCAGAAATGTATGTAGTGATCTCAAAAGTAGTAAAGGTTTACAATTTTATTGATTTATTCATTCATTTATGCAGTTTTATAGAACACAAGTTAACCTAACTGAAAGACAGATATAAAGTAAAAAAAAAACTGATATGAGAGTAAATAGTCATATTTTGAGTCCATAAATTGGATTCTTTGCTGGATTTGGTTTCTAGATACGGTACATTTTATCCGGTTAAATCAGAATTTTCATTGGCAAGACAAAATAAAGTGAGAAACTCTTTTGTAAAGATTGAACTCTTTCTGTACCGACTGCCAAAGATTTATCTAAGATCTGATCAACAAATAGAAATTCATAGAATAAGATTTCTATTTGACATGGATTTACTTTGAAAAGTTATGAATGTTAAACAAGCATCAAGAATGTCCAAATTCATTCAAAGTTCTCAATGGGCAGGAGCTGATCTTGAAAGTATGCTGAAGAATATAGATATTCTTATTTTCTTTAACACAGTAACCACTTTATTATCTGAAACGTTCCAATTTGTTACACTTGGTTTTGCATTTGTGTGTGCAAAAAAGCAACAATGACACAAGTTTTTACCAACACATCAACAATTATAAAGCTTAGTTCGATACGTCCCAATGCATTTTACTTGGTCAGCCTGCTGTTTACTTAAGCAACCAAACGGACAAAGAAAAAAATAAAATGAACGGATTTGTACATGAAGTAGTAGTTTGCACATTTGCTTCACAGTTAGAAGGTCTCCAGTTAAATATTGGAGGGGGATTTTTTTAATGGGTTTTAATGTTTTCCTACTTCTTGATACATGATGCATGCATGTTAGTGTAAATGGCATCTTTGAATTACCAAACTGTGTATTCATATAGTTATCTCTCTCTGCAGACGACTGCTGATGCTCTATAATGCCCTAGAGGGGACAAATATAATGGATGTTACAAAATGTTGGTTTCTTTAACAGTTTTTACTATATTATGCATTTTAACAATAATGGACTTTGTCAGTAAGTTTTAACTTTTAGGAAATTTACTTTGATGTAATATGCCAGCTCAGTTCACAGGTTTAAGAAAATAAAGTAAAATACTGCGTGTGGGTATCATTGATGTGTGTGAGAGTGATTGCTATCTAACAGATGTTGAACTCTTGCAGGAGGTAATAAAACAAGCCCAAATCTGGAGTATGAGAGCCAGCTTTGTTACCTGTGCCAACCTTTGTCACGCACTTCCTTAAAGCTGCTCTCCAACACAAACTATTTTGCTTGAAGAGAAGTCTGACACGTTCTAACACACCGCAGCAGCTCATCGTGCCTATGCCAGTTTTGCAAATTCGACTTTTGCTTACTTTTTGTGAGATATATACAAAATAAATTGTATAATTGTTATTTGAGAAAGCACACATACACAATCCACACTGCGCAGACAAAATAAATTATTTTAATCCCTGCATTGTTGTCTCCTTCGCCGCCCGGCTTCGGTCTTTGGTTATCAGAGGCAGTTTCGCTCTATCCAACTGGCCCAATTAGCGGTCGCGCTGAGGTGAAGTGTATTATGCAAATACAAACAGTTACTGTACCAGTGTGAGCAGCCCCCATGGATAGCCCACAACAAGGCTATGTTAAATGAATATTAGATTTGTTGTGCCTACAACAAGTTACCTATTGTTATACTGGCCTCTCTGTTGCTCTGGAAAAGCCATTCAAACAAGATAATCTGTCTGCTTCTCGTCAATGCAGCATACTGTTCAGCTTTGCTTGGACAAAACATTGAGACAAAGGGGCTATTTGATTGGGAGTATGAAGCAACCAACCTGAAAGAAAGAAGGGATACTTCTTTACAGTTTGTTGGCTTGCAGAATCGGAACTGGGAGCAGACAGCGGAATGCTCCGACCAAACAGACTTTTACAACTCCCTTGGCTCTGCTGTAACTTCAACCTTTGCAATTTGTCTGTCTATCGTGTGACGCTCAGTTCATTACTGCTCCTTTGGGAACAATCGTCTTTGTCCCTGGAGCCAGTGGATGCCCCTGATAGAAGGTGTGATAGCTGGGTCAGAGCTGTGAAAGAGCTGATTGTCTTTCCTCACACCCCAAGGTGTGCCTGGAGTCTGACTGGCAATGTGGGAACGTTATGGTGAAGCAAGTTTCCTCTGAAAATTTGCAAACAAAGCTGCTGAAGAAGCCATTGTGTCTTTTCATAAGGCATATCGGCTAGACAAGAAAATATTTAAATAAGCATCCAAAATACGCAATACAAATTTTTAGTAATGCAGCTGAAGGATTCAACAGTTGTTTTGAGTTTTAGTGCATTGCGTGTTGAGTCAGCCATATAGGGAACTCAATTACTCAGAAGTCACATTTTCCAAATTCCCACTAGAAAATAGAACAAACAGTTCAACTGAAGTGGGAATTCCCACAAGGGATGTCAGTTTGGTGAGCAGTACTAAGTTCAGAATTATAAAATCAGTGCCTTAAACGTTATCAAACTTGCATATAATTTACTAGCACTTCTGTAGCACTAACAGTACTGTGAAATCTCCAACTGAGAACAGTTTCCTTTAATGTTTGAATGGATGCAATGAAAAAGCAACACAATCCTATGCTAACATGTACTGATAGAAGATAGCTCTACAACATATAGACCTCACTATATACTGACACCCCTTCGCAACTTTATGGTCTGTGCCATGAGAGTCATGTCAGACTGTGAATCTGCCATTTAAGCTCCCCCTTCTTTGACAACTGTTGATTTATAGTCAGTCATCTGTGGCTTAAATAAATGTTATTTGTAAGCATGCAGTTGTTTAGAGTTATTTTGTTTGTTCTGACATAGTAACCTGTAATATTTCACAAGATTCAAATGGTTCAGATGAGGATTAAAAAACACAATTGAACAAACAAGCCTGTAATAAACCTGTAATGTTGAAAATATTCGGGACAATGAATGCAATGGTTTAACTGTTTGATTTTTTTGTCAGTGTGTTTCTTTTTTATCAAATTATTTCAAAGTACAACAGCACAAAATGGCAATGCTTAGTTACAAATGTGGGGTATAAATTGGCTAAAAGACTGTTTGATTAAAACAAAAATCTTCATGATCCTTCAGGAAAAAAATGTGTTATTGTTTTTCAAAGTTTTAATATATGACTGTTTATTTTCTTTCCTTTATGTAATATTGTTCTTTTCATTTTTTTTCTGTGTTTACCCAAAGAAAAATGTTATCCTGATGAATGTTGAAGGACATACTGGCTGTGTCCCATTTTTTCTCTGGTCATGTCTAGCAGCTGTTTGCTTGCTGCACCTCTACCAGCCTTGTCATTCAATGACAAGGTTAAGCAGGAATGCACAGGCTTCTACTTGGCACGCGGTAGCAAGCGTGCTTGCTCTCTCTTAAAAAGAGAGAGAAAGAGAGATAAAGAGAGACAAAGCATAAGTTCACAAACAGGAAAAATATGTACAACTTATTTTTTCCATAATGCTACAAGAGCATTAGTGTAAATGTAGAGGCATGTAACTGAGGCATGTAACAACTCAGTTACATTTATGTACAAAAAAGGATTACTGTCATACTGAGTGGAAAAATTATTCTCAAAACTGAATTCCATGACAAACCCCCCAGCTATAGCTATGAACTAAATATGGGTGTTTGTGATTTTTGTATATCTCGTTCTAATTTATGCACATTTGTTATAATTTCCCTTTTGATGTAATTGCTAGTGTTTGCTGTTACTGACACATTCACTGCCATTTGTGTTGAACTCTGCACTATCAGGGAATGTTCTTGTGTAATATACCCTCCAAAAAAACTTCAAAGCAATAATAAACAGTTTCTCTGACTGACAAATCCAGTATAATTAGCCATAACTCTACTGCTGTCATTATTGCTTTTCAGGCTACCTGGTAACACAAAGAAGCCTTGATTTAAAACATTTTGTTCTTACTTGGTCCACTGGCCGCCTTCTTTTGATCCTGTTCATGCCATGCCACAAATGCTAGCCGTATGGAGTCACTTTGACCGGCTCTTTTGAAGTGTGAGATTGGCATGCCGAAGTCTAACATCCCCTCTGACGCTAACTCTCCCTCAGCTATAAGTGTAGCGTGACAGCTGAGGCAAGTTAATGTGTTTCCCCTGCGGACAAATGTGGTGAAATATGACAGATTGACTGATGCCCTCCAGCAGGGTACAAAAAGTTCTCCTACATTTGCAAGTCTTTAAGAAAACAATTACATTACAAGCTGGAATTAGCATGATGTACAATGTAACACACCTACTGTGCACATAGCAGGTAAGCCTATCTGTGATTAATTTTCACCTTGTTAGTTACCAAACTTTGTAGTACACATCAATCATCATTGCATTTTCAAAATAACATTGGGAACAGTAGGAAATTTAACTTTTTCCTTCAAAGGCCTTTATTGATGGAATCAATCAAATTCGAATCTAATCTTTCTAGACGACGCAAATAGGATCAAAATACCGACAGGAGTTTGGCATGGAGAGTGTTGAAGACAGTTTATTAAACCAAAACAGAAGACTTAAAAATCAGAAGCAGGAGTAAGAGGGCAGTTACGAGGTTACAATGGAGGATAAAGGAGATGATGAGTAGTAACAGCAGGAGTCAGTGAAGAAACATGAAGGGAGCTTAATATACTGGGGAGGAGGCAGCAACATGACAGTAGAACCAGAAGAGCTAATCAGAGAAGAGATGAGATGATAGAAAACAGCTGGGAAGGGGAGAGAGCTGGCAGGCAGAGAGAAGGGGAAGAAAAAGCAACGAAAAGGGGAAAAGAATCCTGAACCATATATAATGTAAGTAGAAATTTACTGAAAAAACAAATCTAAAGAAACAAATCTAGAGTGCAAAATGAGAACACTGACATTGACACAAGAGATAAACTACAATTTTAAGATACAAAGAAACAAACAACAAACAAATGATCAAAACAGAAACATAAATGAAACCACAAGGTCAAACATACAGACCATAGCACAACAGCTGACTCGAGAACAACAATATTTCTCTGCCACTCGTGGCAGCAACATCAGAATAAAATATTTTGAATGCTTTTACTATATCTTTAAAAGGGGACCTATGATGCAAATTTCATGTTTTACAATTCTTCTGTACTTCCATTTTGATTTCTCCTCCTTCAGTAATTTGATGCTTTTTGGTGTCTGGAAAACAAGCCATTTCAAAAACCTCCTGATAATAACGTCAAAATCTGCAAACACTTCCTCTCACTTAGAAACCTCATTCAAATTCAGTCTCTTAAATAGCAAAAGAGTGAGGGGCCCAACCCAGCTCAGTCCAGACCAGCTGCTCAGCTGACAATCCAAGCAGCGCTCAGAAGTATGTTTGATCGGCTGGTTTTACCACTATATGCATACAATGACTGCTGGAAAAGACAAGTGTTTTGTTGTTGACTTACAATCCAGAAACCACTGCATTTTTATGGTTGCCCAGAAGGCTTGAATTCTCATGCTTCTGGGTCTGACTCAGGGCCAAGATGCACTGTTTTAAAATTGTGCAGCCATTATTACTTGTAAAATGCAAGTGTAGATACTGAGTTGGGAGGGGTGACCAACAGCATCTTATTTACATAAAAGTGACAAAGCCCTATATTAGCTCGCTCTTAAAGGAGCTCAATAATAACCATAACTGAGCAAGTAAAATCTCAATATATGAGAATAAGTCTTTGGAAAAATGCAATTAACATTTTTTGTAGAGACCATAGACCTATCCTAAGTGATTTAAAAGGAAGCATATCAAGCATCCTTTGAATGAAGTTGTGAAATATTTTGTACTATCTACTTTTTACACCACCACACAAATATGAAAGAATAGAAACACACTGAAACCGTGTGCTCCTGTGTTTTGTACAAGCATGCTAGAGGAGGGCTGGTATGAAAACCAAGAACATCTCCACTTATGTGTTAGTCCCAATTACATTTCAGAGAGGATTAAATCCATGCTACTGTGTTGGACAGACCGACATCCTGAAAGCATTTGTGCAGGTGTAAATGATTTATCCTGTTTTCCTCAGAATGAAAATAATGTAGAAAGTAGTTCAGGGGTGACATGACCCTCAGTTGCAGGAAAAGCAATTCAGTAGATCTTTTTTTTTTCCCATATCCTGGTTGAATATATATATATATATATATTTTTTGTGAGTAGTTACAAAGATGATTCAGATTTTTTATTTTATTAGTTGATCTTACGAGTCAAGTCAATTATGAGTTTGAGGGAAGAAAACCTAAAAGAAATATAATTCCTAAACACACATGACTGCACATTTGCAGCATTTTTCACCCAATATTCACATCTGCAGCAGGTACACGGCCCATAAACGGTGCAAGGAGAATACAGGAATTCACCAAAAACATGCTTCAAAGACTGAATTGGTCCCGCTGACACAATTGAACATTATGATCTTTTATGATCACTTTACATGAATTTATTCATATGTCTGAACTGTGCGTAAAGTTCCTGTTATTGGATCACTGAAGATAGTAGTAATGTTTCAGTAGAAGCATGGTGGTCTGTCTAGACTGAAGCAAAAAAGCTTTGAAGGATCTAAGAGCAGAGGGAAGCGGGCGAGTTAAGTAGAGGGTGGTGGTGGTTTGTACAGGTTGGCTGATGTGCTCTAAGAGGGTATGTGTGTGTTTTGATGTGGTTGATGAAGGCTGAATGGTGCACTTGTTGTTCGTAAGTGATACTGCAGCACAGCTATTGCTGGTGGCCCCTTATTTGTTTTTATTGTGCAGATGACTGTATCTCCTCTCACTGAAGAAGGAAATGAAGACCGAGCAGGTTTGCAAGAAAACTAAAAAAGTGAACGGTGCAATGGGATAACTGAAAAATTACAAATCCAGTTATAGTTGAGAACGGACATTTAAATAAATGACAAGAAAAAAAAACACAATTCTGTTTTCTTTTCACTAAAATTAAGTCTGATTATTTCTTTAGATTTGTCCAGGACTTTGAAGGAAGAATACAACATATTTTCTGTCATGAGTTTGGCATTTAGAAAGCTGAACTGGAAAAGTTTAGACTGGAAAAATGTGTGCTGATTCAATGTCAGAAAACAAGATAGACTCAAGAGTTTTAATGTGGAAATCATATGTTGTCATTACGCCTCTGAATTTCTGTACCTCCATTTGTCTCTTCTTTCTGACATTTGCACTGCCAATATTAAACTATAAATCTCACAATAGTTCTTTATGATGGACTGTTTTTATGACAAGCAAATGCTACAATTGCAAGTCATTCTTCTCCTCATTGCTGCAGTGTGTTATATGCTGTCTGCGACACAAAGTCCAGAGTCTGCTGCCAACACACTGAGGGTGACGCCGTGGCTCGGTTCACCTCCTGAACTCAGCCAGTAAGGTAAAGTGTGCCTCATCTAGGACACTAACAAAGATTAAAGGAATTACAAAACAACAGTTTGCACCGTAACACTTATAAATGTAATTTAACATCTTTTTGTGATAAGAAAGAAACATTTCAAAACTATGACAAACGGTGCGTTCCATTGCAGAACACAGTGCATGCTGAGAAGGAAATGTGGCTGCTCTTTGTTTCTTCTTGTAAACAGATGTGCTTGATTGTATCACATGCTGATGTCAATAGTGGCTGACTGACACATGTTGTTGTAACTGATTTTTTTCCTCGCATGCTACTGTGTTTGTGTTTCCAAGGTTCAATGCACTAAGGAGTGAACCAGAAGAAATTTGGCAAGGCTTTCTGGAACATAAACAGAACATATCGAAAGGATGATTTAAAAAGGAAAGTAAGTCATCACAATTTTAGAAGGCATATAAAGTGTCTTGAAAAAAGTATTCAGAACCTTGAGCTTTCTCACATCTTGTTATACAACCACAAATGTCAGTGTGTGTTTTATTAGGGTTCAGTTTGAAAGACCAACATAGGGTAGCACAAATTTGCGAAGCTGAAGGAAAGTTATACATTGTCACAATTCAGAGTGTGTGGCGTGATCTGAAAACCGCTATTCCCAGATGTTCTCCCACAAGTCTGACAAAGCTTGAGTCATTTTGCTAAGTGCTTTTGGAATACATTTGAATCTCTGGATGAGCAAAACTGGTAGACTAAAAAAATGATTATGTAGAGATTAAATCAAAAGTTAAACAAATTACTGACTAGTTAAAATATTTAGAAAACCATATATGATTCCCTCCCACACACTCCCACTTTACAATCATGACCTTTTTGGCAGATTGCTTTGACCAATAACTCAAATCCTAATAAAATGGTATGTGATAAAAATCAAGGATAAAGAGCTATGAACTCCAAACATTGAGGAAAGGTTTACTCCATGTGAAATTGTAAAAATAAATTAAAAGATGTGTTAGTATTCTTGAGTTCCTTTTTATATAAATGAATGTAAATGAACGAATGCACCAAGTTTTAGGTGTGAGATTGCATGCAGACCCATTCCTTTGTTGTGTGCCGCTACATTGCCCAAAGGCTGCAGCAGTGTGAGTTTTAGCTACATAGTGCTCTGGAAACAAGAAAGCGTCTCTGTTTGGATGTCTGTCTTGGCTTTGTATGAGCGCCTCCTGGCATGCAGTCAAGATCCTGCCCCTGGAAAAAGAAGATTAATGACAGCTAGTCACGAAAGGCTTTACAACCGCAGAGAGCAAAAGAGATGAGAAGAGTGGGAGAGGAAAGATGGAGTTCAGGGTAAGAGGAGTCAAATGAAAGTGAGGTCCGAGGGTTCGAATGACAGGTGTGCTTTAAAAGGGTGTGATTCTAAAAAGAATTAGGCTGCTCCGCGTAATCCTACGTAATCACTAAAAAAACATAGTGTGACTGGACAAAGCCCTCAAAGCACCCATCTTTGAATTTCATCATGGTAATCCAGCTAATGTTTGTAAGTCGTCTTAAATCTCACACTTTTCATAGAGCTGTAATCAAGCTCAGTGTTCGTAAAACTGTTGCCAAATTATTGGAGGGTTAAAAGACAGCTTAACACTGGTTTCAGTTTGTTGTGGTCTAGACATTGCATCTGCTTCTGGAGCTGCAATTGCATTAGAGGCCATTTAGAGTGTTAACATCTGACACATTTCTGTACGATTAAAAGAAGGTCTGCATGGAAAAGTTACAAAATGCTTGCGATAGAAAACCAGCAAAACAGACATTCAGACAGTGACCAATTGGAAGGGCACATACACTCATCAGAGGCTTTATTAGGTAAACCTTAATGGCACTGAACTGGAGTCTGTTTTGCCTTCAAATTGTTTTTAATCCTTAATGCAGGTGTCAGAAATAATCTATCAGAAGCTTTTTCCATATGTTGGAGGCATTTATGTGCTTGTTCGTGGGATCCGGACTGCTCCAGGTTTGTCATGGTTTCCAGGTCTCTGGGAGGATGCTCACTGCACTCTGTAGATCAGAGTTCTCCAGGTCTGCCTTGGGGGATCCCTAGCTACAGTCTCCACTGTGGTGGTATGAGCAAGGGCAGAATGTGGCTGAGGAATCGGCCAGTTGGGGAGCTGGCCTCCAGCGGGGGACTTTTACTGACACCTCAAAGTGCAGGAGAGAAAAGTGTGGCGTGGTCCTCTATTGTTCCCACCACTTCTGTTGCTTAAATATTTTCATAAATATGCCTGTGTCGTTGTTGTGTGCCAGTGACACCATATTTTAGAGTGAGTGTGGTCTCATGATAAGTGAAAGTAGATAATTAGTCAGGAATGGAGTTGTTGTGTTTGTGTGATTAGTTTCTCTCTGGTTTATCTTGGGTATCCACTGGAGGGCACCATGGAGATCCGCCTCAGGGCTGGGGCCAACCTGAAGCTCATTGACTGTACTAGCAGGAAGATAATAGAAGCATTAGGAGAGGTTTTAACCGTCCTGGTAACTCAAGCCCTCTCCCATGTATTTGAGATGTATCCATCCATCTCCTTTAATCGACTCACTGTTAAAGGTTTCCTCCATGCAGCTCGTTCCCTCTGAGCTCTCATAGATTTTCTCATCATTCCAGGTTCCAGCAATTTTCTGGATCCTCCTCATGTGTGACAAAGCTCTATGCTCCTCTGACGTCCCAACTCAAGTTTGAGTTGCCCACTCAAGTTCTAAAACTAACCCTAATCCAGATCAAACATTTTAAAAGTGAATTTAGAAAATATTTTCCCAATATTATAAAAAATATTCTCCAGCTCAGAATGAAGAGAGGAAAACTCTCAAACCCCTGTTTGGTACAATACACAAATGTCCAAAACAGCTCACATTTTATTTTGTTAACATATGTTCAATGACAGCAGACTACTAAAGAAATTATTCCATTTCATATTCTGTAAAAACACTTATTCCTAGCTCATCCTTCTCTCTCATTGAGAAAGCAACAAGCACTGAAGCATTAAAAACAAAAGAATCAGACCTCAGTTATGTTTTTTTTCTTCCTTTTACAAGTAACTTGGATGAAAACATGTATGATGAACAAGCCAAGAAGCAAAGCTTTCAGCCAGTGGTGTTCTGGCTGAACTCTCTGTGTCTCCCAGCTCAAAACCCAAACCAAAGTCTTGGACTGCAGGGCATGAACAGGCCAAAGTGAACTCACTCTCCTCATTCGCATTTTCTTTTTTGCCATTTACAGAGCCAAGAACTTTGCTTGTTTTGGAATCCCTAGTGAAGTGAAGTCTTTGTATTAGATTAAAAGCTGTTATTGACAAAACAAAACAAAACTCAAAATCCTACCTTTAGACTGTAACATGCTATACGTCGCAGTGCAAGCATATTCCGACCACAAAATGTTGCTCAAAAAAAAACATGTGTGGCCAAATAGCAAACAAAAAGTCACATTTGATTAATTTTGGGAAATATCTTTGGAAGTATATCATCTCTCTAGGATGGCACAGACTCAGTGGCAGTACAGGCAGTGCAGAATGTTGTCATTTGGTCTCATTTAGAGGTGTTATGACAAATGGCTGTGTCGGCATGAACTGCAATAGGTGGTCCCATTCTGCTATCTTGTAGTTTTTAAGTGTGTTTTGTGGAATTTCTTTTTTTGTGGAGTTTCTTGCTTGTTTTAGGACCTCCACACAATGAAACTGCAGAAAGGAATCCTGCTGGTTCTGACAGCAGAACCAGTGCTACAGAGTTCTGGAAAGGAAAGGTTCAAAGGCACATTGCTTACAACATTCTGCTTGTGCACCCAAAGGAAATTATAACAGCCAAGTGCAGCAGTTAAACCTTTCAACAGTATTTTATCTGGCAAGCTCTCTCTCCTCACCATTCACAGCTGGGAAGTTTCTAGTTCAGACCCTGGAGACCTCAAGTTAACCTCAAAGGAGAACAGTGTTTCTGCCCATAATGATATCCAAGTTAAAATTTTAAACACTTATTCTCTTCTGAAAGCAGTTCCACTATTTTCATAGTGGCAAACAATTGAACTCAAACACTTGTCATCTCTTCTGCTGATATCGCCACAGGGCGAGCAGAGAAGGGGGTACAGAAAAGGCAAAAAAAAAAAAAACCGGGAGGGCAGCTATTATTGGAACACTCCGCAAGTTCTGTATGCTGGAGAATGTGCAGAGATTGAGAGGGGGGGGGTTAAAGAGAGTAAATATTATTCTTTCTAAGGACTGCTTTGAATTAGAACAGATTGGGTGCGCAGATTGGGTGAGATCATTTACGGGATAAGACTGCAATAAAAAAGGGGAGGAAATGTTTGCTGATCTGGGTAGAAGTTAAAACAGATTCACATTAGTGAGGGGGGAAGGGGGGAAACGTAAAATGAAACAGAAGTGATTCGTTTTTAGGTTAGTGAAAGGGCAACATAATTTCCAACAACTTTCAAAGACTACAGCTGACAAGTTGCTGGAAGGTCAAAAAGCAAATATGCACTCAAAAAATCACGGAATATTCAAAAAAATAGATTTCTTTATTTTACCACCTTATGGTTGCAGGAACCATTTTCCTTTAGCAAGTATGATATGTTTTATGTTGTTGTTTCCATCATTCCTTCAAATGACCCTTTATGTTTATGGTTGCAAAAAATAATAATAATAATAATAATTTTGTTTCTGTTCAGCCAGAGAAAGTTATGGCTTGGCTTAACCATTGTTCAGCACATGGATGGGTTCAGAGCTTGATGACATCGTAATGTAGGCCTGGGTATTATCTGTGTAGTTATGGTAACTAATCTTATTTTGTTGTTACAACCTGAGCTAGTGGTGCATATAGATACTAAATAGGAGGCATCCCAGGATTCAGCCTTGGGGTACCCCGTATGTGACTTCTGCTGATTCGATGATAATTTATGTTCTTTATATAGAACCAACTGAGGACTGGAGCAGAGACCTACCCAACTCTCAGATATACACCTTTTCAGTGCAAAAAACAGTAAAGCAAAACTAATTACAAACTCATTAATGGATACACCCCATTTGAATAGAAGAACTGCGCTCCAGCATGAATTCTTTGTAATTATTACAACATTATCAGTAATTATTGCAATGCATTTTTAATGAGGTTCACCATATGTTTCTTCTCTGCAATGTTGGATAACCATTGAAAAAGGTGTGCTAGTTTATTTTTGCTCTGCCCTGATTTACTATAGTACATTTATCTCTCATTTCCCTGCTATTCCTTATTTCATCATCTCTCACGACCAATGTCGGCACATGTTGCAATCCAAAGGTTTCAGACCCAACTCCCATTGTAACACTCTCATCCAAAACCACCACAGAAATCCCATTGTTCTCTAACGTGCCTCACTAACCCATTACATGTAGGCTCCTAATTATAGATCTTACTCTCTGTGGCTTGCAAACAAATTCATACCCTTGAATATTTTCACACCGCACTGTTACAGCAGCAACTGGAAGTCGATTTGCTAGGGCAATAAAAAGTAAGCATAACAGTGAGGTGGAAGAAAATAAGCATCATTTTTAAAGTAATGTTGACAAAAATCTGACCGTATACACTGGCATTCATCTACTTTAATCTGGTACCTCGCAACACTGCTACCAGCTGCCTCTGGGAGCCAACACAGTAATAAAGTGAGGGAGCTGTTCTGCACAGACTTCTGGAAATGCTTCAAACGCTTATTGAACAAGATTGGTTCAGAAACTACATCAAGACAAAAAAAACATACAGGTCAGTATTTTTTATCTGAAAATGGAAAGGCTAAATACACAAATGGAGATCTACTGAGACAAAGGCAACCAAGTATGAACAGTATTAACTAGAGAAGCAGCCAATAGTAGCTCAGAGGGGCTATAAGCAAAACATCAGGTGTGCTGGAAATCTAATTCTGAGGTGAACATCTCTAAGGTAAGAAGAAAAAAAATCAAACTGTAATCAAGCAGTAAAAAGCCTTCATGTCACGATTTCGATCATGGCATGTAATGGAAGCAGACTCTATAGTGATGTTCACTGTACCTCTGGTGAATTACTTGTAATACGTAGCCTGAACAAGCGCAAATGCTAAGCATTCTTAAAACATTACCACTGTGTATTATTATGTCTCATAAACACAGAGCAAACAGCCAAAGGTCATAATCATATAATTTCCATGTTGTTTTTATTTATTTACCTACTGATAGTGACCCTAACCGCTTGTAACTCTTGTAAACATTGCAGCACAAATGTAAGTAATACATTCTCTAATCATTTACCCTCTGCGAAGCTTTTGACCTATCCCTCTTCTCTAATACCCTAGTGACCTGTGAAGCTCTGTCCTGCCTCCTGCCCCCTGCACTTCCCACCCTCAAGTGCCCTCCCTGGCACCTTTGCCCCATGGCCTGGCCTCATTCATCCAGCCAACCCTTCTCCGGCCAGAAGAGCTGAAGGCCCTCTTTGTATGTCGCTCCCTGGGAGATATTAACCCCCGTCTCCGTGCTCCAGCCAAACAAAGGAAGTACTTACTAACTGCTAAAGCCTTAACAAACAGTGCCTTTCAAATGAACCCTGGTCTGAGCAGTGAAGAGGAGGGGAGAAAAGTTTGAAACTTTGCTTGTTTCGCAGGGTACAGAAAACTCAGCTGGGTTGGACTCCTATCTTTGAGAGTTGACTCTCAGCTCATCAGGCTCCTGCTTTGGCTTCAATGCCTTCCAGTGAAATAAAGGTGGAAGAAGCCTTAGCTACACATGGCTCAGCTCTCAGTAGGAGCAAAAACTTAAAATACTTTAAAAAAGAATTTGCCTCTTATTGTTTTATTGTCTTCTTTTTAACTTTTACTAACTTTTACATGTGTTATATCATCAAAAAAATCTACATAACGGAACTTGAAAAACCTAAAGCTGCAAATGATAAGTTTGTTTACAAACCCTCCAGTAGTCCTAAGAGGGGGTCAACTGGACCCCTGTGAGCTTCCCCCGTTGTCCGACCATAATGTCTGCCATGCTCTTCCAGTGTGTCACCTAAATCCTTAAGGAAAAAGGGACCCAGACTGATCTGGCCTGATGTAAAAATATGAATACTCCCTCCATCAAATTTGAACTAACTGGGGATAATCAAATTCTTTTTGGTTCAGCTTCACTGGCCCTCCAGGCTTGAAAACCTTGAGACCCATAAAATTAAGAAATTACTTAAATAAAGCCCATCTGGCAACACGACGTAGGCTAAAGAACTGAAAAAGTAACATAGCACTCAGGCATCAATAGCTCTCTCAATGATCCACGTAACATGGCTTAATGGACTGTAGATGCTCCAGGAACACAGTGGTCAGCCCTGCCCTTAGGAAATAATCTTGCTGTTCAGTGATTACACCATAAAGACTCAACCCGACCCAGAGCCTCCATCCATCCATCCATCCATCCATCCATCCATCCATCCATCCATCCATCCATCCATCCATCCATCCATCCATCCACTGGACAGGTCGCCAGTCTGTCGCAGGGCAAGAACCCTCACAATTTGGAAAATACTTTTCATTAGACTTGACAAAGATTGAGTAATCGGGGCACAGTGACAGTTAGAGGAGTCAAAGTGAGTCTTTTATGACTAAAAACAGTGTACCATCAGCCAAGCATGGTGGTACTGGTGCAATTTACAAAGTAGATGAATTACTAAGGGAGTAATTCCAAATTCCTCAACTTTGCTAAAAATAATGACATGATATTTTAAATTTGGCTATTGGCAAAATGTTATGTTTTATTGCTTGTCCCATAACTGTGTTCTGTGTTATGGTTTTATTGTGTTAAAACACTTTGAACTGCATTGTTGCTGGAATGTGCTACACAAATAAGCCTGACTTGGTTTGACTAGATTCTGTGCACATCTCTGCTCAAGAGATTTTTTTATTTATCTATTTTTGGATTAAAATTTTCTTTGAGATCATTTTGAACTATTCCATCATGGGGAAAAAATGTTCTAAATATTAAGACCAAGTTTAGTTAGATTCTTGAATGAGATGGGTGTATGTACACTTCTGATCAACACTGTAATTAACATAGCTGAACAGAAAAATCTAAAATCTTGAACTTTTGAATGAACTGGAAGCAATATGTTTCTCGACTGAGCAGGGAAAGCCTTGAGGTTCCCCCAGAGGAATTGACCCAAGTGGCTATAGGAAGAAGGAAGTCTGGGTCTCTCTGCTGGCTGCTTTTGGGACCCCATCCCACTACCAAATGAACTTTTGTCTTAGATCTCCTAAAACTTCATTCTGCTTCAGGATAGACTGGTACTGGCTGCTTATGTATCATAAGCAAATATGTAAGGTTATTTAACACTGGTAGACTGCAAGTCTCCTTTGTGTTGACATAGGAAAACGTTTGTTGGTTTTGTTCAAACGCACTTATTAATGCTGTAAATACAAACTCGCAAAACTCAGCACGCACACGTTGAAAGAGCCTATTGAAGTAACGCTGATCAAATGTGCAACTTTACACATGTATATTTTTGAGATGTGTTTTTAATATTTATTTGGGGGTTAGGGGCAAATCAACTTGTGAAGGTTTTATCTTCAAAGAGGAGGACTCTGTTTTTTTTTACTGCTGGTGAAAGATTTTACAGAAGACTGGATGATTGTGGAACATTAAAACAGTGCCAATCTAAGATTGCATGGTCACACATGAGCTGTTAATGTCAGAATTTAGTTGTGCTACAGGTCAACAACCTCTAAACTTGATTTAATACGTTCTGCTACACTTTTACAATCTGACTGTAAAAATTGGTGCAGTAGAGTTGCTGCCACTTGTTGATGAGATAATGACAGTGACCTAAATTTCTTATTACTTTTTGTAACTCACTAAAGTGTTTGCATTACCTTTGTCTATGTCTGTCGTTTTCTTAATATTTGAGTTTTTACTTTTGTGTGGTGTCACTGATCATCCAGGTATTGCTGGTCCTCAGAGTCACACAGTAAAAAACAGTTGTTTGGATTAAGCTGTCATTTTCTTTGTTCTGTTTCATCACATCTACATTTGACAGGGATATACATTTACCTTGTAGGCAGAGCATAACCACAGAAGGGCCAAACCCAAATTGGGTAAACAAGATAATAATATAACCAATACACTGTAAGTGATCTAAAACACACAGTTCTGTTTGTTTTAAATATAAGCTTATTAATTAAATGATGGTACAGATAACATGTTCCTGGTAAGGTAGTTTTTATTTAATTATTTTGTTTTAAGGTCATATAAAAATATAATTTTTTTTATTACTGTCTAAACTTGGTTGGCTTTAAGTTAGTTAGAATTACCAACATAGTTAGAATTCTATTTGTTTAATGCCAGAAAACGTGGTGACAATACTTTTTAGACATCTTTTGTTTCTTTCTTTAAGAAATAAACTTTACACGTATATTTTTGAGATGCGCTGTATCAGGAATAATTGACTTCTTCTTGGGTGAAGCCTGTATATGTCCACGTTTTGAATGTCGACCTGACATCAGATGAGCTTTAACGTCTGTTTATGCTCTCTCTGATGGACCAAACCTCTTTTAAACGTTCATATTCTTCCATGTCTAAGTCAACATTCTTCCACTCATCCATGTTATAATGACCCCACAGCTCAAAGGACAATGTGAGCAGGGGGAAGAGAGGACTGGGTCACGTCCGGCTTACAGAAATCATCTTCCCACATCTGAGCTGTCTGCCAGTGAATAAGGCTTTGTTTGCAAAGGAATGAGATCCATATCTCCTCTTTGCCGTTGCTAATGACGTCACTAATCAGAAGCAGATGAGAATGGAAGTTTCCATTGACTATGTGAGATGCTTACTTTGGGTCAATGCATGGGTGATTTTGCTGCTGAACTGATTGTAAATAGTGTATGTCATCATCTGGGTTTTTCCAATAATGACAATAAACATTTTAAGTTAAATTATGCAAAGAAAAAAAAGAGGGTTCTTTCAGGTTCTTTATACTGGTATTGAGGAAACATAAATATTTTTGGTAATCCTAACCGCTCTTAAACAGGAACATTTCAGTTTGATTTAATATCAGACATTACGTAAAAAAAGTGTTCTGTATCTTTGGACATCGTTTTGTCAATTGTAGCTACTGGCAATAAAACACTTTTACACGCAGGACTCCGTCACATTAATTGGTAACCTACACAACCTGTTTAGGCTGCAGTGAATATTTTCTTTTAGATGTGTGCAGAAAAGGCTTTATGTGAGCAGAATTATACGTAGATGGCAACTTTGCAAGGTTGATGAGGAGAGCAAAAAGGGATTATTTGTCATGATGTTAAATTAGCTTGGTTTGAGTAAAATCATCTACTGCCTTTTTTCAGAAGAGACACAATAGGTTTTCTTCTAATGTAATAATCATGTGAACTTGAGTCCAAAGTGAATCATCTTTCAATACATTGTACAGAGAGTACAGAGGTTAGCACTAATATTGTTTATCTTGTGTCACTACTGGCAACACAGACAGTGAAAACAATTCTGCGAAATCGTGAAAGGCAAAATGGTAAGAAATAAAACAAAACTTGAGTTGAGACAATTACATAAAACAAACAAAAGGTTGTTGACACTTAAACAGGTAAGTCTAATCCTTGAAAAACAGTAACGTCAGACTAACATAACAAGCAGCAGGTAAAGTATTTTCTTTACACATACACTAGGAATGTTCAGTATCCACTTTAATGGTCTTTTCTAAAAATGTAACATAGAACTTGGTAATACTGTGTGCCTCCAAAAGCTTGTGATGCTGAATTAACACAGGAGAACATTTTAAACAAATATTTAACAAGCTTTCTTAAGAATAAAAATGCAACAAAGAACAACTGCTTTTCAATATAATAAAAAGTATTACGCAAAATAATAGTTATTAAAAGTAAACAAAATGTTCTTACAGTAATATGACCTAATCAACATATTACCTTTTTAAAAGTTATTTATGCAGAAATATTGGCCTCCTCCGGTCAGAGTAGTTAAAGCACTGACAAACTGCAAACCTTCAGCTTCTGCCTCTTGGATGTTTATTGATAAGAGTGTGCATTATGTCAGTGTTTTCTACTCACTTCTTCTTGTCTCATGACAGCTGCTGTACAATGTTTACAGAGATTGTAAGTGCAGCAGCATATTCTCTTTAATAACATGTAACTTACTAAAGATATGTTTAAGTCTTTAAGTGACTACAAACAGAATGCAATCATGAATGTATAAACTGGACACTATTATAGTGTCAGTCGAGGTGCAGCAAGTGTTAACACCTGTGATGTACATTTCAAGCAGGACCCCTTTTAAAACACAATGTAGTATTGTGTTTAAGTTTAGCAAGATTCTTAAGGAAGTAAACTCTCTACAAAACAAATATTTTTGAAATGGTATTTAAAGTAATATTCTCGCTATTTTCTAATATTACTTCACACCAGAAGCACGAGCTGCCTAAAATATCTGTGTAATTCTCTCTTTTTGGTGATAAATAATGTTTTAACATTTGTGTGGATGGTAACAACCTGACTGCTCGGCTCTTACATCACTGTTTCAAGTTTTAACACTTAAATGTTCCACAGCATCAGAACAACTTTGCTGTAGACCCACCACTTTGTCATCTCTGGATGAAAGAATACTAGGTGCCAGTCCTTAAGTAAGTCCATCTGGATTCAAATGTGTTGCCAGAGAGAAAGAGAGAGAGAGCAACAGAGACAGAGAGAGAATGTCATAACCAAAACATGGCAGTCTCTTACTTGCAGGTGTATTTGTAAAGTGACTACTTGAAGCTGTAAATAATCCATCTTGCAAACTAAGGAACAAGCATTTGTTGGAAATTGCACTGATGCACTGATGTAGAAGTTTCCAGTGGCTGTAAGCTATGTCAAGCAAATGACTCAGGTGCCCAGTCTAAGTTTGAAACACATCCCGAAAAATGTGTCTTAACTAGTCTACTGCATCCATTCAAGCAGCTGGTCATGCTCTTCCTCTTCAACAACAAGCTAGCCTCCATCCTAATCAAGTTAATCTTTTCCGCCATCCAAAAACAAAAGTTTTTCAGTGATGAAAAAAATTCTATGAATGACACTGCCATCCTTGATCTGTGCGTCCAAGAAATTTGTTCAGGTCAAACAAATAGTTCCAGAAATTAAATGTTTTGAGATTCAGATCCACTGAATCTCAAAACATTTAACAAATCCTGTCGTGTTAATGAACGACTCTCTCTATCCGCTGAAGACCTCAAACTTGTGATCCCAGCACTAACTTGCATATGTTATTCAGTGCACATTTTTGGGGAACGGTAAGTTCTCATACTAACTCCATGTTGTTGTGGTGTAAGGGCGACTGGCTCCGTCAAAGCCGACGCACGGCCTATAGGATCAGCCTTGAGATTTGGCGTTGAAAGTAAAAGTTTGTAATCAGTGGGAAGTTGCTCTTAAAAAGCAACTTTGTGATGCTTCACAAACCATGCTGCTTCCAAAACTTCTCATGGCCACATTCACCCAGTACAAAGGATCTCTGTTCGCTTTGGCCTCTCTCAGTATCCCTTTGTGAACTTAGTCAGCAAGCCCTTAGCACAGGAATGCCTGTTCTCAGGGTGAGGAGGTAAAACGCTAACTGAGGGACAAAGTTGTAAGCATACGCTTTCCCACGGATTTCTCAAAGACAGTCACATTTGGACCTGTTCTGGAGACCAAAAACAGGTGTCAGTGCGCCCCGTCTACCCTGCAATCCTCAGCCCTCACAGCTTCTAAAGTTTATTATTGGAATCGCCTTAACCTAGATATACAAAAGGTTTAAAAGAGAGCAACTACCTGAGAGAATGACAGGTGATATAAAAAGAGTGAGAGCCTGTGAGCTTCAGACAGTCTCCTCACCAGTAGAGACTGTATGAGCGGAATGAATGTAGCTCTTTGTGCTGGGCAGACTGTGGCCTGCAATGTATGTGTGGGTGAAAAAGAAAGAGAGACCAAGGCGGCCCAGGCTCGGGGCCTACAGATGTCTGGAGCTGCGCCGCTCACCCCCGGGCTCCACAGGCAGCGAGCAGCTGTTGTCGGAGAGAGACAGGCCGCCCCGGAGAGACTGGGAGGGGGCCAATGGGCAAAAAACAAGAAAGAGCCTCTTTCACAGCCTGGTATGTCCTTCTGGATACCCACACAATGTATCCTTTGAGGGCCCAGAAGAATAACATTTAGATTTAAAGTTTTCTCATCCTGGGAAGTTTAGGTTGTCCCGATGGCCAAACTGCCGCGAGGTCAAACCTGAGGTCAGTACTGGAGGTCAGGCCGGTCCAGGATCTCTTGCAGATACAGATGCTGGATCTTTAAGGCATATCCGTGAGCTTATGGTGAGGATGAACATGTCTTATTCAAAATAGCTAATAGAAGCATACAGAATATGTTTCCTATGCTGACGAATGCATTCCAGCGTCAGTCAGCCGCAAAGTTGAACGTACTCCAAACTCCCAGCAGGTGTTCATGAAATGAGCTCTTGTAGCACCTGTCGAGTCAGAGAACTTAGCTACTCTCAGTTTCCATGAGTTCAGAGTAAAAAAAAAAAAAAAGGCGCAACAAATCACGCATTGTAGTCCAGGTTGTACCTTGGCAGTTTACATAAATGTTTCATTGAAAAAGTATGAAGGCTTTTTCCGACCAATTCTCAGGACGGAAAGCTTTTGCCCAAGACTTATTGTAAACCAAAGAATTCAAGAAAGAAACCTATTGTAAAATTAAGGCACAATGAGGGTAAACGTGCAGTGCATGGGTTCAAACTAAACAGGACGTTACTTGTAAATCGAAAAAATATAGAATATTGCATAAAAGTGCTATATTTCTTGCCAGTCATCTTAGCCAGCTATCGAAGTAATCTTGGTTTCCACTACACCTATGCAGTGACGCAGGCTGATTGCCTCTACGCCATGACATACAGAGCATTTGCAAGTGGACGGCCAACCAAGTATTGAGTGCATATAAATATTTGTGCATAAAACATCTGTTTTTGATTAGTTCAATGTGATACTCTAATTTTCTAAGGCACTGAATTTTGGGGTTTCTTTACACGTAAGCCACAATATTTTGATATGTACTGGTGTGGTGTTGTTGTGCTAGTTCATAAGAATAAAGATGTCAAACTACAAGGAAGCTACCAGTGAAAACTTTCAATCTAATTCCTGTTTAAGTTATTAAAACTAGCAATTTGTCATCACCTCTGAATGCTGAACAGTATCAGTCACATCAACTATTATAGTTGAAAAATTATATGTTTGTGTTAGTTTGTGGATTAACACAAACATTTCCTTTTCGATGATTTCTTTGATTGGTATAACAGGTTGGGAAAAACTGGCTAAACTGATAATAGATTAAGAATCTGCCAAGACAAGATGAGAGTCAGAAGGTCTCAAGCCTGCGTCTCATATAAGGCAGAGCCTGACCAAAGTCAGACAGGAGATAAACTTAACACGATTAAATTAAATTCACAAAGACATTTCATTTTTTGAAAGACAAAACCAAAGCAGTACAAGAGACAGAGTCCCCAAACTTGGGATATAACCTCATTCATTATAGTGATACCAATCTCTTAAACAAATTTTGTCATGACTTACAAAACATGCTCCTGGGGGTGAGGAGATGGCCGCTGCTTTAAGGTCAAGAGGTGTCACTTGAAGTTTCCTGCCTTACCATGAATTTTCCATTCTTAGTACTGCTTTTGTTTCAGCCTATTGAAAACAGATTCATGTTTTCAAGTGGATGAAGAGAAAACAATAAGAGTGGTTTGAGTGTTTATCTGTTTATTTATCCTCTTGATAAAACTGGTTACTTTTATTTGGTCTTCTAACTAACAAAGGTAGACAGTGTCCCTGTAATCCCTCTAATTGTAGAAAGAAGCTGTTCAGCTGGATTCACACTGATATTCAAGCTCCTTGTCCAAACAGATATTTCTACATCAGCAGCAACATTCTTGTTAATTAAGAAGTGTGAATACTTGATTTTTGGCTAACTGTCATAACTTATCACTAAATTAGGTGCTAAAAAGGGAGTATGACGCTCATCAGATTTTATTATGGCGTGTGGATGCAAATTGCATGAATGCACAAAAGACATAAAGGTAGTCTTTATTAACTGTATTTGTGTTCTTGTCATGTATCTAAATGATCTCTTTATTGCTGTCTGAGTTATTTGTGTCATCGTGCAGCTATAGAATTAGACCTCTTGATGACCTAAGGACCATCTTTTGACCTGTTTTCTCTCGCTGATCTCTACTTATGCACATTTTTACTGGAAATATCTTTTCCACTTTTCCACCTTTCACGTTTTTTTCTTTCCCAAATCAATTTAACTTAGCAGCTTCTGTTTTTAGTTGTGCTTTTTTGTTCCATTGATGGAGTAATTAATCAAACTATTGTTGCTATTAACTTTGTGTGCTCTCTGTTTTCCGTTCCAGTTTAAAAGTACCTCTGGCTAAGTTTGTTAATAACTTTGTCAAATTATTTCAAAACCACCAACAGAAGATGTCAAAGTATGATAAATCTCTTTGTGAATGGAGATTGTACTTAAGATAAAAAAAATCTTAATTTGTACAATTCTCCTTCTACTTTAAAAGACCTCCGTTTTGAAATAGTTTGTCACCAGTATTTAAACAATTGGCTAGAACTAGAACTGCTTCTTATCATGTGATAAAATGACTCAAATAGAGACAAATTTGTGAATGATAAATGGCTATTATTTACGCAGCGGGTTTAACTGAAACCTATATGTCATACACTGCTCAGTATATTTGTTTTAAAATAAGTAGTTTTAGAAGTTCACTTATTAATCATATTGTATTCGTAGTTCATTATTGTTGTCTTGTCCAGTTTCTCTCATTTGTTGAAAAGTTAAATAAACTGAATAAAAACTGTTATCTAGTTAATAAAGCCCATTGATTTAGGTTAGTGGACTTGCAGGAGGAAAAGTAATAGTCTTACTGTTTGGAGCCAAATAAAGATGGAAGAAGGAATCTGGAGGCAGAGGGAGGAGGGAGCAGGCGAGCAAAAGGACCCCTATGGGTCTTACCAAACAGTTCAGGAATGTAGTGGTAGAAATGAGTTTGGCTCTCTGGCTCAAGATGATCCGTGTGACTGGGCTTAGATGATGGCTGTGACAAAGAATCCTTTCTTGCTGACTTTAATAACTGCAATGCAGCACAGAGCCAAACACAAGCAGATGCTTGTTACATTAAATACAGAAGAAATCCTGAAATGACACAGACAATAAACACAGCTCTTCATTCTGCTTCGACCAAATCATTTTCATACACTGTAAAACATCTAAGCAGAGTTTTACAGTGCAGAATTTAAATATCTTTATAAGACATATAGAGGCCAACAAAAAGTGAATGGTGTTGCAAAACACAGCAGACACACTTTTCTCTGTGGGTTTGTCCAAATGATATCTGGGGGACAAAAACACAGGAGCAGCTTTTTCCTTAAAACAAGCTTCTTGGATTAAAGGATGGAATGTATAGTTGTATATTAGCAACTGTATATACTGTCTTAACTTTTATATGCTTTTTGCTAATTATTGGATTCATTCCAAACTGACTAAAAAGTGGTGCATGCATGCATGAAATAATTAATGTCAAGTAATGAATTACGTATCTCATTCATTCAGATTACATCTTTATGCAATATTATCCCATTTACACCAAAAATAACTCCTGATCCACATATTTTTCATCTTTGCAATTTTTTTGGGAAAAATAAAAGGGTTGGGAGAAATTTTACTATATAAAACCCTCAGAAGCAGAGCAGAAAGTATAACTCACGGTAGTGAACTGAAGGTATACTGAACTCATTACAGGATTAAATTCCCTAATTTGATTTTGGAAAGTTTGTTGCATTTCAAGTAAATCACAAGTAAGGCTCAAGTATTTCCACCCAAGTCTCAAGTCAAGTCGCAAGTAAAGGCATGAATGCCTCTAGGGACTACATCCCTTATCCAAAGTCAAACGTTGTAAGTTTTGAGTTGAATCAAAGTCCTAATCTTTTAATTTTGACATTTGTCATTTGATTAAATCACTTAATGATATTTTGTAGATTTTTTATATGATCTTAAAAATATGCTTTTGTTTTCCAAAGGTGAAATCATTTAGAAAACAATGATTAAACTGACCTATAATAATAAAAAAATACAATTTCTATACAAAATATGAATTATCTCAATTTAAACAAACTGTAACAATTTACAATCTGGTTTTACAGTTTTACACGAGTAACATCAGATGTGCAATCTGCCAAATATTGTCATATGTAGTCGGTACGGAAAATTGCTGTTACATCCACCAGGCCCATTTGGTGGATTAACATTAAAGGAGACCACACAATGATTTTTTGACTTAATGAAAATTGAATTTATTAAATTACACCAAAGAAATAAAAGCTGAAAACGGAATACCTGAAACGAGAAACCAAAACAGATAAATGCAAAAACCCATAGCTAACCAGAAATAAGCACATGCAAAATAAACCTAACTAAATCCAACCATAAGATACAAACCAAACCAAATGGGGTTCTGAGGAGGAAGAGGGAAAACTCTCCTGTCTGCTGCCTGCATGGAGCTTTACAGCAGCAAAGCACCAATCAGGGCAAAACATAACACCTGTAGAAGGCCTGTCTCCAGAATCCTGCAAGGAAAAATGGCAGTGACCAACTGCAGCCGTAGAAAAATTATTTGCACTTACTTAACTTAAGATGCTTCATATTCCTTTCCATTAAATCGTTATTTTAATGCATAATAGATAAGGTTTGAATTTGACTTTTTAAACTTTGTCACACCTTAAACTGCACCACTTCTAGACATTACCATAATTATCCCTTTTACTGACTTACCTTTCTCAACTGTGGTTTCTTCTGCATTCCACAGGGCCCCATTCCTCCCAGTTATTCTTGCCACATCCCCTCGTCGCCCTGCAATACATACACCTTACACATGTGAAAAAAAAATACTCCCAACCCACCAAATGTTATTGCGTGTTTTTCCTTGTTTTTGTAAGGAGAGATCTGAAACTCCCAGCTGCTGGCCTGCTAAAACATACGAGGGCAAAAACCTGCTACGATAAAAGAGCAATACCATAATGCATCCCATCTGGACGAAGAATAAAGCGATACTATTCAGTGCTTTTTTTTGTTCCCACCTGGGTTCGTTACAGCTAAGTCTGGTGGAACAGCTGTGAGGGTGGAGGTCTTAAAGTTTTCAGTATAAATTATGTGGCTCTGCTTTGAGTTTTACAGAAGTACTTTGTCCAAAGAAGCTTGGAACTGTAAGGCCCCAAATAAAAGCGCTTTTTTAATATACTGGGTATCATGTTGATTTATTACAACACAATTTCTTACTGGAGCAGTTTTGTCAACCTAAAGCGAGGGACAGACTTTCACCAAGCCGAAGCATAAAAAACTAAAATTAAATGTTGAGTTTGAGATGAGCATTCAGAGTGAGTGTAACAGACAAAATGTGTTTATCTTCTTTTCCTTTATTTTATGTATTAGCTTAAGAAAGGATTTTTTACAAAAGTAACAAAAACCCTTCTTGCAATGTACAGGTCTAGCCTTTTAGAGTGATAACACTGGGGTATTTTTCTTAATGAAAGACATAGGACTTCCAACAAAAATAACTCCAAATTCCGTCTTAAAATTGTATTATGCTGTGTTTTTAATATGACTGATCTTGAACCGTTTTGCAAACAAGAACTGTTAAAAAATGTAAGTCTTGGGGTGTGTAAAGTTGGAGGTTGTGATATAAAAAAAATCAGAAAAAGTTCAAGTTCTGTTAAAACTTTTGCAAGTAACTGTAAATCAAATTAAACACATTTTCCACATTTACCTTTTTTAAGTTTTCCATATAAAGCTGCTGTCATATTATCAGTAGCATTTAAATTTTTATCCCATTCATAAATCAGGGATCATACATTATACTTAAGGACTTTTACCAAACTTGCTGTTTGACCTTAGATTAACCATTTCCAATCTCACCTCAATCAGTTTTCATTTCTCCTACAAGTTCAGGTGTTGCCCTTCACAATAGTCATTCTGTCCAAACTGTCACCCTTCACATTCCTAAACCCTTGTAATCCCAGCTCCACTACATCGTACTGTTACAAATGACGAATATCTCCAGGGGACACAGTACACTCTTTGTTCCACATGTCGCTATGTTTCCTTTTTTCCTAAAAAGAAAAATGTAAGCAAGAATGGCTCAGTTGGTGACCTATGTGGGACTGGGTTCATTAGTAATTTGAGACAAACGCAGGTGCATAACTTTGACACTGACACCCAACGTCTGGAAGACATATCACTTCATATTTCCTTGCTTATGAATGAATGAAATCCTGTTTAACCTCCTTGGTGAGCATTTCCAGAAAGTGAGTGAAAGCAGAAGTTAAATAATTACAACATGTGCAATTAACAAACATTGTTAATTTTTGTTACTTTCAAATTGTCAACAAATTGCTTGAAAATGTTTTGCAAAGATGATTTTTTTTTTGCTTGGGAAATGATGCACAACCATGCTACATCCAGAAGGGGGCATCACCACACAGCATAGAGACTAATGGATGTTTGCATACAATGACACACAAATCTATTTAAGCAAACTGCTTCCGAACAACATATTTTTGTAATTTTCACCATTTGTAGAACATTTTGTCTTCTAGATAAATCATTTGTTCAGGTTTTGTTAGTGTTTTGGCAATTTATACACATTTCTAAATTGTACAGATCAGAACGTGTTGGCTCTTAATCATCACGGATAGCTTCCAAATACATTTACTTTTTACTTCAAAATTTACCTGAGAAATCCTCAGTATAACCACTGAATGACCAAAAATATTCACAGCTGTTTAAAATATCAGTTTTTTATTCTGTCTCATTAATTATTCTAATTTTGTGAGGCTTTAAATTTGGAGCTTTTATTATGTTTTAGTCAAAGACATCAAAATTAGAAGAAATAAAGGATATATGTTTCACTCTACATGTGGTAAATTTAAATAATCATCCTTATATGAGTTTCAATTTTGAAAGGGTGACAAAAAACATTAAACTGTTTTATGATTATTAAATTTCATTTACATCTACCTGTATGTAAAACTCTGAAAACACCATCTGCATAGTTAAACATAGTTGTGACAGCATCGTGCTGAGGGGATTTTGTTTTCATTACCAAGGATATGAATAGGAAAATGGATGGCAGTAAATAAAGGGTAAACCTGAAAAACTAAAACTGTTGGAAGTTACAAAAGAGTTTAGTCCAGGGTGAAGGTTCAGCTTTAAGCAGCATAATGAGTCCCAACATACAGCCAAAGCTACAGTGCAACAGTTTAGTCTAAATTATATTCATTTGTTTGAATCGTTCTTAACATGGGTTCTCCATCTCGGCTGTTTTAGAAAATTGTTACTCTTTTGATAATTTTCATTTTACCAGAGCTTGTGAAATAACATCTTTCCTTCACATAACTATATAACTATATAACTGTTTATCTATTGAATAAAATCCTAATGAAGTGCATTCACATTTGTGATCGTAGCTTCTCAAAATGAGAGAAAAAAAATCATTGCTTATCGTCTCTAAGATATCCGAGTAGAAAGTCTAAAAAAATAACAAAGGCAAAGACTCAACTTTGCCGGTTTGAAGTGCCACATAAGTACTTTATCAGTCTATCCTGAGGGCTAGATGTAAAGCTCACAAACATGACTAGTTTGTTTCCTCCTCTAAGTCTCACCATCGTCTGCAGTGACAGTTTCCACCTCTGCACTGACTCCACAGGCAGCACCACCATCAGCAGCAGCCATCTGTGAGTCTTTGAAGCAGATTTGCTTGCAGAGCCTACAATCAACTAATTTCTTATGTCACTGCGTGTTTGTCAAGACTTTTGTGAAGATAAGAACAAGAGGCCCACTTCAAAGGAATTGTGAAAGGATATCTGAAAGAATATACACTTTTTAAAATCTCTTTTATGGGCTGCACGGAAAAATCTAACTGTCATGACTGACATTTCATTTATGTTCAGACAATTCTGCATGAGGTTCGCCAGATCAGTCGGAGATCACAGGCATCCATCAATTCCTGAAGAGACATTTCTCTTATCTCCGATGTAGTGCTGTAGTAAACAGCAACAAGAACCAGTTCAATCTCTTAAATCTCTCCCTCTCTCTCTTCTTTCTCATTCTTTGTGACATATGTGCCTCTAAATAGACCAAATCTCCTTGATAGATCTGCTGTGCTCCTTCTTCAAGCCGTCTGCCCAAAAAAACAAAAAAAATAACCAAAGAGTGATCTTACAGATTTGTTTTTCCTCCCTCGTCGAATCAATACTGTCACGTCTAAGCATGACTGCAGGATATTGCTGTGGTTATCATAAGTTATAGGGGCATTATCTTGGGTTATTTGTTGTATCTCTGTCCTGCTCAGGTTGTTGTTCATTTGTTGCAGTATCAACAGGCACATCTAAAGCTCTGGATGTGGCGGGAGCAAATGCAGATAGTGGCATTTTGATTGAAGTGTTGTTGTTGTTGTGTGGGCGCTAATCACGCACCTCGGCATGTGCAGACGAGCCACATCGATGGCCATCATTACTGACACTGCTAAAGATCAGTCAGCAACATAAGTGTGAAATATCTGGGAAGGAAAACTGAAGAGCATCACCTCGCATGTGCTGGAATTTGCAGGAAACAGATACAGAAACAACAACAATCACTTTAAAATACCGGTTTAAAAATTAGTTTATGATCTACACTGGCTTACAGAAAAGCTGGGAATAGACTTCAAGGGGAGCTTATTTCAAGAGGCTCAAACGAAGACAGGCTGAAACATTAGTCTTTTCAGTCCTTAGAGGTTTGATCCAAGACACTGTCCATCAGCCAAAACCACCTTTCACGTCTTCTAATGTATCTTTCTCCTTCCTGTCTTATTTGTTTCATTGATTTTAACAATAAAGTCTGGAGCACCAAATGAGATGCACTGATTTTCTGCCTGATGGTTGTATCAAACAACCACTGCTTCTTTCTTCATTTTGCAAACACTATTGATAAAACTAAATTGCTACGAATTTAGTGAAGCACAAAACGCTGGAGAATGCAGCCACAAATTTGAGGTAAAACCGATATTCTGCATGGATTCTGCCTGGTTCTTTTATTATAATTATTTTCTAGCTGTTTGAAAGAAGAATGTCTTAAAAAGAAGTTTTATTACCGCACATCTGGATTTTCTGTATGCCTGACAAAAAGCACAAACTTGGTTACGCATGGTTACGCATTTTATGTAAATAATTCTTCTAAAAATATGGCCAACTGGGTTTTCATGTTCAGTTTAAATCATTAATGCTGATCTTTGGTAAATGGTTTAATTGGACAGATTTAATAGCAGAACGATAACTGTTACGTAATGCTTGCTTGTTCTGAAATATAATTTTACAAAAACAAAAAACATCCCCCCCCCTAAAATACAGAAAATGCAGAAAAAATGCTGAAAAAGCATGATAACAAAAAAGGAGACAACAAAAGTACACAAAAAATAGCATAAGCATCTATTTGCTTTTAATTAAAAAATTATTACATCAACTGATAGTTATAAGGTAAAGGTCTCTCTGAGCTTTCTAACAAAGTGTATTTTTAAAAGATAAAAAAGCCTCAATGAAAAAAATAACACAGTGTCTTCAGTCAGGTGCTTTTTCAGAACAGTTGTGATACAGACTGACACAAGACAGTTTGGATTCACAATTGTGTTTTCACAGTGAGAACAGCAGCGGACTGAGTACAGAACCCTGAAGTTAGTGTCCTCAAGTTTTGGTTCCTTTATTTTTCTTCTTTTTTTTCTGAAAAGCTCAACTTATGTGATTACAGTAAATAATATTAGTGTTTTATGCCTGATATTTTATAAAGTAAGGTTAAAAAATGCATTGGTGACATGCCTTAAATGTAAACATTTATGAAATATGTACAGTGTGCTAAAAGAAAAGGGAATGGCATGACAGAACTGGCAACGAGCAGAATAATATTAACAGAAAAATACCCGAGGGGACATGTCATATTGCACATGAGCAAATAAAAGAGCCTTTGTCCGTAATGCAAAAGGAATTTACCTACTGATGAGTGAAAAAGAGAGACATGGAAAGCAATAAACTGAGAAAGACGCCTTTTTTAGATATTTTAGTCCTTATGTCATTTACCTTTGAGTACATGGTGGTAAAGGAAGATCTGGTGGAGTCATGGTGATTTGAAAAAATATACACAACTATCTCAAACTGAGACCGGATGGAAAATATATTTTCAAAAATGTGTAATACTTTTATATTTTATAAGATTCAAGTAATTTCACTTCATCTAATGAAATGTTTAACATTAGTAGTGTCTTTTCAGTGCCAATTAGTGTTTTTTGGCTCGTTTTTATTATATTAGATGGGTAACATGATATACTTTTACTGCATATCTTTGCATGTTGGCATGCTGGCTTTGACATTTACTTTAAAGCATCGTTGTTTAAATACTGCCTGTCAGAGCAGCTGGCTCTTTTCTTAAATCTTTCACAGAAAGAATAAGGATCAACAGGTCAATCCTGTGGTATTTAACAGCAGCTAATGAGGAGATATTCATTATAATGCCAGCCTTTGAAAAGCCTTTATTCTTGCCTGACATTTGAGATTACAGCCAGGTAATTGTAAGTTGTCAGATACACATAGACATGCACACCCTCATGAGATGAGTGTTTCTTATGTCTTTCACTTTGTACTAAAAATAATCTGGCAGAGCAAAAAGGTCACATCCCACAGAAAACAATATATTCAGAAAAAAATGTTTTTTTTTATATGGTATTGAAGCCGTGAAAAAGAAAAGATAAAAATGAAATTAAAAAAATCATACAACGCTCATTCAGTGAAAGGTGTCTGTGCTACTTGCTGAGTTTGTGTCTCACCTGTTTCTCACCTGTTTTCTGCTTAGTTTTACTTAATGTTAGTGGGAAAACAAAACGCTACTGCTTTATTTCACTCGTCTTGACAACGCTGCAGTTGGAATAGATTATTTTCTCGGTCTGTGTGGTTATTTTGCAATTTGTGCCCAAACAAAACTAAACTCCAGATTGGCTACCTGCTCTGGCAGCTGTGCTCAGATATCCTCAGAGTGGGCAGTCATAGAATATCACTATATTCATGTATGTGTGTGAAGAAGAACATGATGAAATACAATTTCATAAGTTTTGCTAAAAGGAAACTGCTCAAGAAAACAAATTCACCAAAGGTTTATCAAAAAAAGAGCTAACATGCTAGCATTAGCCTAGCAAATTAGCCTCCAAAATGTTTTTGCTGGTTAATTCATTGAATGGCTAAATATCAAAATACCAAATTAGATTAGTGATCTGTTGTCAGGATAACCTTCCAGTTTTTTTCTGTATCCCCAACATCCCAACTGAGCATGAGGTTGCAGCATTCAATTTCTGTCCTCCAATAAAACACTGACTTCCTTTAAATCCAGGTTAAAAACACATTCGTTTAGAAATACCTCTAATTCATATTAACTGGAACATCATTTAGTTTAGTCTCTCTCTGATGTAATTTTTAAAACTTGCCTTTTTTGTCACTGCAGGGTCCTGCATTTTTTTTTTTTGGTCTTTTGTTTTTGTCACATGAAACATTTTTAATTGTCCTGTTGCCAAAATGTGCTATCGAACTCATCTTTATTTGCCTCATTAAAGCTGTTCTGGTCAAACAAAATCAAACATAAACATGACACAATTTTGTGTCCTTCTATCCGGGACTCACTACTGGTAGCCCTAATTGACACACATACCTTCAGAATTGTAACAGACACAACTGTGTTATGAAGTTTTTACATATTTATTCATACTTTATGAATAACTAAAGTTACACGATAAATAAAAGCAATCGCATGTTAGGTTTTCACCTTGATGTCCTTGATTTGAATTTTAAATTTTCCATTGTCCTTTTAATTAACAATTTATCAACACAGACAGATGTACAAATATAGAAGATTCTAAAACTAAAAGAAAACAAAGAAACAAAACAGGCCCACTTATGTCTCCTTCTTCCTATTTCATTATTCACCAATAATGACAAAAGGCAACATACAGAAACACCATGAAAACACTGTCTCAAAGAGCCACTGAACAGATGCGTGATTAGATTATTAAAGGCAAATGTTATTCAGAGGTGGCCCATTGACATTTACCCATGAACTAATAAAGCGATCTGTGAAAAGGCAATTTCACCTACAATCTGTAGAAAAAGGTTTCATATTTAACAATCAGAAGTAGACAACATTTGTTATACACACAGGTTTGCCTCAAGTGGTTCTTGGTGTGTTATGGTTGTGAAATATGGTGAATTTATCAGGATGATTGGATTTTCCTCCTATTTTGCTCTCGCTGTCTCTCTGTGCAGTGTCACCTCTCGGTGGCCCATTTTGACTTTCTCTTCAGGCGATGAAACTTAACAATGATTTACTGCCATGTGAAACTGGGAGACATGACGCAATAATAATAATGTCCCAATTTTAAAGTTACAAAATAGGCTGAAAAGCACAGCAATAATCTGTGTACCAAAACATTATTCCTCTAGAAGCATTTTTTTTTCTTTTTACATAAACATTGATAAAAAATAAAAATACTTCATCTTACTTTCTTGCCCTGCAAGGTTCTTGGGGGAAGCTTTTGTTTTCTTTCTCATTGTTGAATTATGCAGTGACGTTGACATCTGTCTTTGTGTTCGGTTTATGCCTTTCAATTCACTCCTGATAAAAGTGCTTTTGACGCCAACATGTTTGTTTTGTAAAATACCTTCAAAGTTTGAATCATCCACTGCTAATGCAGATTGAGAGTTTGTTCAGACCTTCTCTCTCTGACTGACTGGGAACTGTATGTCTGCCATGAGAGGCAGCCGGTCGACAGGAATAGCAGGAGTGAAACGTTCCTGATTCCCTCTGACTGGTCTGATGACCTTGTAAATGGCTACATCTTGATTTCTGCAACGCATTTTGTAACCACAAGGATGGTGTTGTGAGAACTGCCAACAGTAGTTAATAATGTTTTAACACATTTGAAGGTATGGAAGAAAACAAAGGTGAGCATAGTGTTAAAATCGGACCTGACATTCTTGCATCTTAAACGTGACCTATTTTTTCTGGAAGTTATAGATACATGTGTATTAGTCTGTGTGTAGATAAAAGCACAACTGAGCTGGTCAGTAATATGGTGTCAAAGTCTAACAGGGCTCTCTGAATGTTATAGTTTGCACCTTTTGTTCTTGGTTTATGTTGTAGGTTTGGAATTTCAAACATAAAACATTAATTTCAATAAAGGCGTGACAGCCTTCTCCATTTATGTCACATTCTAAAACCTACATCTTGCTGTGAGTTGGTGCAGTTTTCCGTACGTTTCAGAATAAATAGCTCACATCATCATGAAAAACTGATATCTCAAAGTAGAATTTGCTCCATCATAAAAATGACAGACTCCAAATGACTCAGGGCTTGAAAATATTGATTCCTGTAAGCTCTGCAATTGGGTATGTCTTACTGTCCAGTGAGCTCTCTTTTAGTCTGAGTGACTGTTCATTTATGCGGTTTGAGATGTCTGCCAGAGGGGTTATTTTCCAACATGACTGGTAGTTGGATCAGAATGTAGAAAGAGGTTCTTAGCTGTATCCTGTACAAAAAATTAAGTAACGCATAGACCGAACGACTGATTTGCTTAGTGTGTAAACATATTAAAAAACATGTTAGATTAGTTACTTATAAAGGTACTTGAGGCTTTCTCTGTGGGAATGCAGTGTACAAAATAGTGACAACTTTATACATAGCATTTATGAGGCAGCGGTATAATATGTAATATCTGGAAAATATCTAGGAGGACAGGGTTAAAGACACAGTTTGCTTGGCTTCATTCAGTAATTTATTCCTTTCAGGGCAACATTAGTAGGAAATTGGTGACCAACATCATGTTTGCTTCTGATGTTTTCCATTCACATAAAACTGTTAATCTCTCTCCACATTGTAAGAAAACCGTTTGCACTGCTTCTACCTGATTTCACCATGACAGTTATCTTTCCATTTAGGGGAAACAGATCCAAGAATAACGTTGTTGTTGCTGAGATCTAGAATTAATTCATAGACAGAACTTCACTTTGATGGAGATTGCATCAGAGGTTTACACAAAGCTGGGTGGATGTATCATGCAACTGCTTAGCATGTAGGGAATAAAGCTGCTGTGGTCACATTTGCTCTATAGTAGAATCAGTGGGTACATGAGAGCCTCAAAACATTAAGGTTCTAGTCAAACCACATGAATTAAGGGGTTTTTGTATCCAGAATTAAAGGCCCCTGTAACATCTGCTCCTGTCATCTGGGCATGGACATTAGACTTTTTTTCCAGCACACTGAAACACTTCTATTCTTCAGAAAGAGGGAGAACACTGGCTCCACCTAGAGGAGAAATAATGTGTAGGTGCAATCTTCTAAAACCACTGGATCCTTGAGATCAGACCTAGAGATGCTGCACAGCAGGGGCCATCTTTCCTGTTCGGAGAATATGGGGTCTTCCAGTCTAGTTCTCCAGGGCTGCTGTTCTGCATTTTGTAGGTGAGTCTCTTCTTCTAATGACGAGGTCATTAACTGGACTCTGCAGAACTTGGCCGGACACGTAGGAGGCAATTCAGTCATTTGATTCAGATGTATTACATCTTGAAGACATGGAGCTTTTTGGCTAAACTTCAATGTTAATTGCAGCTATTTATTGCTTTGCACAACAAAAACAAACGTATTTCCATGTAAAGAAAACCAATCCCAGATTGAAATGCTCCCAATATCATGGTTCACAGTGAATGTTTGTGTGTGCAAGTAAATTTTTATATTTGTAGTTCAATGATCAAAGTTTGTCTGCAGCAGGATGTTACACTATCTACCACATTGTTTTGGAGGACTACAGCCCAGCGTGGATGTTTTTTTTTCTATCTTTCAACACTATAGTTTAGTCCGGACAAATGGAGAATACAGGAGACAGTCAACAGAAGAAGAAGCAGCCGGTGTTTGGCAGCAATTATAGCAGTTCTTTCTATGTTACTGCCAGTCTCCCTGACACATTTCTGTCTTAGTTTCTACAAATCCTGGAAAAATATGTGCTTTGATATAAGGTTAGAGAATATCTCTTCAAGAAACATTATAACTAAGGAAGCAAGTGACAAAAAAAATGCTGTAACCCCCCAAAATGTCTCTACTTGGCCTCTGACTTACTGAGTCAGAGACCATGTGTTGTGACTGCAGCACTACATTTCACAAGCTATTCTGATACAAATCAAATAATACAATTGCAACCTGCTTTGCTGGAAAATGCTGCAATACCTGAATATCCATCCATCCATCCATCCATCCATCCATCCATCCATCCATCCATCCATCCATCCATCCATCCATCCATCCATCCATTTTCTTTACACCTTTTTCTCTTAGTGGGGTCGGGAGGGTTGCTGGTGCGTATCTCCAGCTAACGTTCTGGGAGAGAGGCAGGGTCACCCTGGACAGGTCACCAGAGAGGCGGGGTCACCCTGGACAGGTCACCAGAGAGGAGGGGTCACCCTGGACAGGTCGCCAGTCTGTTGCATACCTGAATATCCATCAGTTGAAATTGAAATTTATGGATAACAGAATTAATTGGAAAAGACAAAGTAATCAGAAATCTTAAAAACATATATTTATAATATGTTGCAATCTCATCATGTTCCTCTTTTGAACATTTTATCTAACCCAAACCTGCAAATCACAGTCCATTGTTGTCTTGTTTTGCTTCTAAGAAAGACGGGATGCCAGAAGCTCTAATGAAAGCCATTCTCATCAAGCCTGCCATCCGTCTCCATAATGACTGTCAAGGAATACATTGTTAAATTCTAACCTTTCAGAGAAAGAAAAAAATAAAAATGTCAGCAGCGTTTGTTTTTTTTTCCACAAACTTATACCTGTTTTGATTCAGAGTATCTGTCCACTATTGTGTCAGAGCAAGATAATAAAAGCTGATTAGATTTGGGGTAATGTTCAGTGGACTCTGATGTGTTGAACATCATTATTAAATAATGTAGCTGACTTTAACAAATTTGTAATTCATATCAATGTCAGCAGTAGAAAACATCTCCAGATATTTTACAGTGTTGCTGCACACTGACAGAACAAATATCGATACACTTTAACAACATATTCAATAGCAGTTATAGAGCAGCTGGAGATTTATAAATGGATCTCAGCAAACCATTAATGCAGCACTTACCAAAAAAAGTGTAAGTGTTGTATGATCAAACTACTATTGCATTTCAGTACAGAAGCTACAGGCCTGAGCTCTGAACACAGATGATCCCTCTCAACTGTTACGGTCTGATAAAGCCCTCCAGCCTTCATTCGGGGCTTAATTTTTTTCTCAGAACATGAAGGGATATGAGTTGGGTCATGCAGAGCACTGTAAGAAAAAATCCTGAAATATGTCATTTATCAGACCATTAAGATGATGGTTATAAAAGTCATAATGGGCTTTGGAAAAGAGACGCTTTGACGCCATGTGCACTCCAAGAGGCTGTTATTTTGAGAAAAAGACACTTCACATCAAGATGTGAGAAATGAAATCAGTAAAAAGAAAGTAGAGCTCATTTTTAGCCTGTGATATCACATCTTAATTCACTAGACTTCTGAGACGTTATAAAAAACATATAAAACATACATATAAAAGAAATCTTCGGTCTAACGAACACACTTTTCCTTGACTAACTGAAAAATGAAAAAAAAAAAACTGTTGGCATTTTGGCTGTTGTTCTGATGGACTCTGAGTTTGAGATCCCGAACACATGTTCCTGTCTCCTGAGTCTAAACCTATTTTTTTTTTACTCAAACACATAAGCTAGCAGGACTTAGGCATACACAGACATGTATGTGTATAAATAGGACAGCAGAATAAAATCTTTATCCCAGCAGGCTTAACCTAATTGGTGATGGGATGTTTGAGAACTGTCAGGACATGTCATGAAAGAGGTTACTGACATAATTTCATATTATGTTGGAGAAGGTGAAAATAGGAAATAAGCATATGTCTATAGATATCCCTCTAAAATGAATATGGTTTGTTGGGCTGCAAAATGGGGATTTTAAAATAAATCGATGAGTACTTCCCACTCAGTAATTAGTATGTAATTATCACCATTTAGATTATTTTGCCAGAATGTGCTTTGAGTAATGACATTCAGAGTTTTTTCACTGTTCATTTTTTTAACTGCTTTAACATTAAATTTTTTAAAGTTCTGTTTAGAAACTGAGACCATGTTTCTTTTTCAATTATTCTGCCTCTGAGAACTTTTATATATTAGAAAGTGTTAAATGAAAACCTAAATGAGGAGACTTTCAAAAAATACCATGGAAGCTGCACAGAGCAGTCACAGGAAATAACCAAGGAACTAAGCCATTGTAACCAAGGGTAACACTGATATATAGAACTCAAGAATAAACTAAGCCAAAAACAACAGGGTGATCTCATATGAGATTCAGGTTGAGAAAAAAATAAATAAATAAAATTAATAAAATAATACAAATAAAATGACCCCAAATCCCTGGATCATGAAAACCAGATTGTTGTGTTGACATGCAGAACTGTTTGTTTATAGAAATTAAATAGTTTGAAACTTCATATCAAATAATTAATTTTACTAATAGATATGTCTTCTAAGGAACATATGCTCTTAAATTTCAGTTACATTACTTAATAATGACTGATGATATATCTCAAAAGATTGTGACTACAAGCTCTTACACTCGACTTCTTCATACGTTCCAACAAGCAAAATTTATAATTTCTTCACATTAGAGGAATGCAAATCCCTACCACATTTATCAGAGCTTCTTTGGTGAAAAAATCTCTGATAGTAATAATAATATTGCCTTAGCGTAGAAAACATGTTCCTTGCTTCCACAATCAATCAGCAAAATGGCAAAATTACATCATATGGTCTTTTTCAGAAAGCTTCACAAAATATCTCATGGAAAATGAAATATTGCTTCATTATAAAGATACTGATAGATGACAGTGATGGAAAACGATATTAAGAAGATTTAGCAGAAAAATAGAAGCCGTTCCTAGATCTCCTGCTCTACTTAGAGAAGAACTCAACTTTTTACACACAGGCCATCACTTGCATAAATCACAAGCAGTAATATCCCATGGCTATACTTGATTACACTCCTCACCTTGACAATGAGTCATCCGTGGCAGTTTAGCAACACTTTATTACGCCCTGTGGCACTTTGTGTGTGAGATAAAAAAACAACAAACCTTTTGAGTTGAAACCAGGTGAAGTGTTGTGCAAAGGAAGCTCAGGAGTTTGTGTTTTAAAAACCAGAAGTGTTTTATCAGGATGTAACTGAACTCTCCATGACCTTATATTGTTCAGCAAGCTGCATATGCTAGCACTAAAGGAGCTTATCATATGTGACAAGGAAGGTCATTGTTAATTAAAACGTAGGAGCAACATGGATCTCTTCACATTCCTGATGTGGCAGAAGGAGAGCTGTTCTATATAAATTTTTAAGTAGTGACAAAGTTAATTCCTCAAGCTTTTGATGCAATCACTGTCATAAAACACTGCCTGGCTAGGATTTTCACATGTCAACATTTCATGTTTTTTTGGTCATAGTATTTCACTGGGATTTTATGTGAATCGCTACATAAAATCCCATTACTGATTTATTATTTCTTTTAGATGAATATAAATCTTCAAAACTGTGGTGCTCATTTTAACGTAGCTCCTCCGAGTCAATGATTTATAAAGTAACCTCAAACTGCAGGTGTTTTATCTCTATGGCAAGGATGTCAAACTCCAGCTCTCTAGGCTGAGCGGCCTGCAACTTTTTGATCTGTTCCAAGTCCAACACATCTGAATCAAATGACTCCTTATGTACTCAAACTCTACAGAGCCCTGCTAATGACCTAATTATTAGATTCATGTGTTTTGACAGAGAGACACACATCTTAAAGTCACTCAAAGCTTCATTAGGTCTGAAGTTTTACACCTGTTCTCTATGATATCCGAACCAGTTTTTTGAACAACTAGATACAGGAGTGTTTGCTCATACACAGTCAGACTTAGCCTGGTGAAAACCAGTTGTTGTAAATTCTAACAATGGTTCAAACACCTTCACCACTTTCTCCCTGACCTGTCTCCTGTGTTCCTTGGTTTTCATGTTGCCATTTGCTCTCTATCGTTTTCTAAGGTCTTATCCAAACAGCAGCATTCATACTCAGATTAAATGGCAAACAGATTAACCTTTTTAATCTGTATCAAACACAAGTTTTAGCAACTAGTTATAATGACTTTTCCCGGACAGCTGTGTCATTTATATATATATATATATATATATATATATATATATATATATA
>CAEGAF010022013.1:0-16722 GCA_903067075.1 Micropoecilia bifurca
TTTTCGCGTTAGTTTTACGCATGGCATCTTTGGGGCTGCCGTTTTTTATGGTAACTTTTTTTTTCTTTTTTTGGGGTTTTTTTTTTTTTTTTTTTTTTTTTTTTTTTTTTTTTTAATAAATCACCGCTTCATAACATACATGTCAAGTGTCTGAATGTGGAACACAGAGAGGTGGGGTCATGGCAGAAAAGTTATGCTTTATAGATGTATAATTAAGATTTTAATCCTCTACAATAGACTTTTAGCTATATGATGAGCCGGCCTTAAGTATAGACAAAATAAGTCATTGCTTGTGGACTCCAGGCCAGTAGGGGGCCCCCAAGAGTGCTTGGCTTCCTATGCAAAATTGTATTTGTTGCTATAGGCATTGGAGATTGGATTTTATTAACCGGGCACAGTTTTGTTTTATTTGTTTAGATTTTAAGCATTCATTTGAAATATTTAGACAGAAAACCCGCATGATTCTGTTGAGGACTAGCGGCTTCTGTATATGGGGTACCTGCACCTCTAATCCAAAATATATACTTCTGCTTTTAAATTTTATTTATTTATTTATTTACTTACTTTACACGCTCATGTGCTGACAAATTGGAAGTGGGGCTCTAAATCAAATTAGGCTTAGATAGTCTCTTGCAAGTTGAGGGTCGAACGTATAATCATTTAACGGCATACAGCTCAAAGACTATTAATGTAGGAAATAGGGACGTAAAAAAACAACTCTTAACTTTTAGTCTAGCTCAAGTCTTGACGCGTCATGTTTAACATTTTCCCCATCTGTCGTTGTCAGTCACACGCTGTGACAAATGCTGTCCGAAGCGAAGAGAGCAGATGACTTGCAATCACGACATTTGGCACAACTTGAGGAGGCATATCTGTTTCTATAGGGTTCCCATTTTCCTCCATCAAAACCCCCCCCAAAAACTAACACAAAACATCAACTGTAGACGTTTTTCTACAGGATGTGGAATATTTTTTTGCTTAAAACCTCCATCATCCTCCGTACATTTGCTCATGTTCTGCTGTTGACCTGATTTGGTGCATGAGACTACGTGAAATCTAAAAGGGACAACTTCTGCCCCAGATATGTTCTTCATGTCAGGCATCCCAGGGATTGGAGAGCGATAGTTTGCACTACAGTGAATTAGCCTGCCGCTGTGCCATGCAGACCCTGCCAAGCCCATTAAATACATCTCCCACACATGCTCCACTATCATGTAATGTTATGCAATGAGGTCTGTGCACATTCGTGCATCGTTTTCCTTCCTTGAAGGCCAATGGTTCAACCTGTTTCTTTCTCTTTGTTTTTAAAAGCAATGGCATTTCCCTTGTGCTGAGTCAGTGTTTGTGACGCTCTGCTCTATAAACAGGACTTGTGTAACAGTTTTAGGTAACAGACACTCTACAAATTGGTGTAACGTGTGTATTAAAGCTGCTTTGTAGTAGTCAGTCAGTTTTCCAATTTGTTTTGCTGCTTTATTAATTATTATTTAACAAACTTAGGATCAGAGGTCGTTCTGACACATCCATTTGTATTTTTATTATTTTGTGTGCATGTTTTTATCTTAACTCTTCATTCAAAGGCACTTACTTATTATTTTAGATGGCTGCAATAAAAATGTTTAAGCTGCAACAGTTGGAAATATTTGTTGAAGACTGTCAGAGAAAATGGAAATGGTCAGATTTCATTTTTTGACCTAGAGTACTGAGCTCTAGTGATAATTTCAAGCAGTTATTCAAATATTGAGATTCAGCATGTTTTGTTACAACAATTTCTATGTGTTGTTGATGTTTTCTTCCTCTCCTGGTACCAAACTCTATTCCTAAAAATGATCTCCATGTTTAAAAGGCAAATTTATAATTATAGCACCATTCATACACAAGTTTTTTTTTATAGGAAATCGAACAAAGACAATAAAAAACATTTTATTTTATTAAAACAAAAATAAATCTTTGCATCTAAAACAAATAATTGTTTTAAAAGCCAAACCTAAATTCAGATTTAATTTTAAATTTACAGTTATTCCAAATCTAGTAATTTTCTTCCTTCAATCACTTCAAATCATTTATCAAACAAGCATCTCATTGGTCGGATTCTGTGATCGGTAGCTGCAAAAACCAAACATGTTTTGAATCCTGACTGAAATGAACCGAAGGGTTAAATTATGTAAAAGTAAAAAGTCAGTTCAGCAACTTGCAAAATGTGCAATATTTGTGAAGAAGCTAACCTAATGTACGATTGTCTAGAAGTGTAACTCTGAACAAGCAAGAATAAATTCTATCAAAAGCAAACTTATGATAATCAACTAACGACACCAGACAGCAGAAGTCTTCCTTCCTAAAATAACTAAAACACCCTAGTATAGAGAATGAAATAGTAACAGCTACAAAAAAAATCCCACAACACCAAATAACCCTTCTGGATTTATCTGATAGCGAGTTCCTCAGCGAACTCTTTCAGATTTAAGTTCACACATTCTGAGTCAGCAAACAGGACTTCAGCTCCTTCTTATTAAATACCACGTCAGAAAGGTCATCTTACCCAGCAAACATTAACGTTGTAAGAGCAGCAGAGAATCAAAAAGGGCAATATTGTCATTCTTAGCTACTAAAAATAAATGAATCTTAGGAATATTTATCCAGAGCAGCTTTGGAATGATATAAACCACAGCAAACTGGTTATCAGCAACAATAACAAGAAAAACAAGAAAAGAAAGATAGCAGCTGATGAACCGAGACAACAAACAGCAAAGACGAACAAATAAAAATGGTTGCTAAGACTAGCAAAACGCATTGAGCAACCCGTCATCCGTAAAATCCTCTGCATCGTCATTCAAGATGAGAAATTTGCGCCGAGCTTCCCCTCGACTGCCGTCTTCAGCGTCATCGACTTTATCACTAAAGCAATCCAAAAGTTTCCTGCAGTTTCTGAAGCACAGGCAAAATTCCCAGTGGCCCAATGACATTTAACTCAGACATGCTGATCGATTGAATATTTATTACTTTCCTAGAGCAACCATAAGTGATTGGCTATTTAGCTCTATAAAGAATGAATGAGAGTCAATTGGTGGAAATTAATAACTCAGATTGCATGTTGGTGCACATTGCTAAGGAAAACTGACATTGATAATGCTTTTTTAAAAAAAAAAGTATGTACACTTTTAGATTTTCTTTTTCTCTCCACATCTGACACATCTGAGATGGCGGCGCCCTAGCGCCCCCTGTGGACCAACTACCGCTAAATATAATTAGTCTAAAATTAGACTACTGGGAATTAGAATAATGCCTTTTATGGCTGAATTCATCGTGCCATCGGAGTGTCTTTGGAGTCGTTAGGTTGTTCTAATGCAACTTTAATGCTTCAGAAGCTGTATGCAAATGTGCCAGTTATTCAGATCGCTCTGAGATTTTTTTTGTCTTAGTCTGCTTTACGTATCATTTGAAATATTTCATTGTAAATCCACAATTCACTGTCTCCCTGGGTTTTTAGTGACGGCGTAGATTTGTTCAAATAAAAATAGATCACTGTGAAAATCCACAGCTGGATAACAGATTGAATCCTTAAAAAAATCCCTCCTGCTAATAGAGATTAAATTGACCTGCTTACAAGTCTCATCTGGCCGTCTAATTTAAGAACTGTGCAGATGTTGCCGAATGACTCATTTTGCTCGTATCTGTTGCCACTTGTTCAGACTGATGCATGCTCCTCTGTCTCACTCCTAGTCCCTGACAATCAGAGTTTGAAGTTGTTCAGAACCGACGCTAACCTGGGCCTGCTGCGGTTCGCCGATGCTCTGACGGACCTCGACTACCTCTGCTGCCTTCAACCCAACTGGACAGAAGTGAGAAATAAGCCCTCTTTCTCCACACATTGTCATTAGATGTTTTCATTTTCATCTATATAATTAAATAGTTGCCAGATAGTTGGCTTTTGTGGCTTAATGAGTGAGTGAGAATATAAAGAGCATTCTGATATTTGACTATATCATGTTACACTGAGATAATTTCCCCTGCTGTCAATTAGTCGCCTCAAGGTATATGCATTATAATATTTAACTGACAGCATTTTGATTACAATCTCGTAACCATAATGTACTTGCGCAGCAGGAAGTCACACTTCCACACTAAACGCATAACAACACTAATTTGATTGTGATAGTTAATGTTTAAACAGCTTACAATAGACTCCTCTATGAAATTTCGCCTCACCTGTATGTGGGCTTCCGTGATAATATTGCCACAGCAATTCAGTGAAAGCGTTTCCTGAATGTAACCCAAAACATTTGGTTTTGTAACGTAAATGCAATGACACGTAACCAGAAAAATGCGCATTCCCTCTTCTCTTTTCACTCCAGAGCTCTAAGCAATTCCAGTGAGCCATTTTTATTTTTTTTATGCTTCTATTAAGGTTATGTCACACTCAGCGTTATGCAAACAGCTACTTGTGTCATAACTTTGTTTAATAACTCTGTGCTGGTGTGCAGAATCGCTGAAAAGTTATGAACGCGGTGCACAGTCATTTGCCTTGTTTGGTTTAATTTGTTATGTCACATTACATTTCACATCGCCAGCAGTTCCACTGACAGCATCGGACAGTGCAGATCAGATAGGACTTAAGATCAGGAAGAAGAGCTTTATGCAATAAACTTGAATAACGCACATTTATCTAGGGCATTAGAAAGAAAGAAATATGCTTAAGATAACATTTACTTTTTTTAGTAATATGAAAATCCAACCTTTAATTTAAGGGCATTTGCACTGTGGGACAAAAGAATGCATTTATTTGTGAAATAATTGTAACACAGGTAAGAATGTTGGTATTCAACCTTTTCTTTTGCAATTTATACTTTATGTTAAAGTGAATCTGAGTCTGTAGCAACTTCTGATTTTTAACCCACGACTTCCTGTTTTTCTGGAGGGATAATTAGAACAAGGATCCCTTTTTGTAGCTCCTGGTCACTATGGTTGCATGAGGAGGACACATATTTATTTCTCTACAACAACAGTATATGACATTAATTTGTTCTACCATAGCAACTCTACTGGGACTTACCTCATGCTTACTGTAAAGTTAAGTGGTGTGGAAGTTGAAGTCATACAAATACAAGGACTTTTAAAATAAATAATAAATAAATAAATAATCGAGCGGACTCCTCCAGAAAACTGATTGTTCTGTTCGGTTTGCGCAGGGCTTTTTTCGTAAAGGGAATGTTCTGCTGGAAATGGGTCAGCAGAAGGAAGCCCTGATCCAGTTCCACCGTTGCCTAAAACTCCAAGCCGACTTTGTTCCTGCAAAGAGCCAGATCAAGAAGGTTCGGTTGCATTTCAAGTTGGATTTTCCAAAAGGAACTAAAGACGTGAAATCTCTTAAGCTATAGAAATGCACTGCCGTTTTCACTGTTTAACCCAACACGACAGGTCCTGCAGGTAGAGGGGGTAGCCGTGCCGGAGGAGGTGCCGTGCATTCTGCAGCTGGTTTCCGAGTTCTTGACGGATCCCTGCCCCATCACCTCCCTCAGCGGCTCTCAGGCGCCGACGCAAGGAGAAGCCAAGCACCCAAACGCAGACAGGAGAGAAGCACACAAGGTGAAGGCGATATTTAGCTGCTGAGGCGACGAGAATGTTAAAGTCAACCCTGGCCTAATGAGAGTGCGTGTCGTTTCCGGCTCCAAGATGAAGCATGACGCAGGTACCGAGTGCTGCCTCAGCCTCTGCCAAGCTGTTTCCTTCCTGCCTGCTGCCGAGGAAGATGAGGAAATGATGACGAGGAAGGACGAGTGCCAGGGTAGAGGTAAGCTGAGGCACAACCAGAAAGACGGATAGTGATTTTCACCAGACCTCTCGTCAGCGATGGTTTGAACTGACTGTGGAACTCATTTTTCCATCCTTTAAACTAACCTCTTACAACTTCCTGTCGGTCTTAGGTGAAAGTCAAGCTCACAGAAAGGAAACGCTGGCTGTGCTCACCGTGTCAGACTTTGAGTGCCCTCTCTGCATAAGGTCAGTGTCCTCCTAAGCTCCCTGTAATCCATAATGCATCACTGCATGCAGTTTGTCTCTTCTGGAGACCTACATCCGGCCGACTCCATTCTACCTCCCTGTGGTTAATGTTTGGCTGCCTCACAGACTGTAAACAAACGTAAAAGCAATAGCATTAGTAGCGTAATCTTTCGTCCTCCGCTGAGCTGTATTTAACTAGGTCTTGTATCTGTCACTCTGTCATTTGCAGGCTGTTTTTTGAGCCTGTCACAACTCCCTGTGGTCACACTTTCTGCAAAAACTGCATTGAGAGGAGTCTGGACCACAACGTACGGTGTCCACTCTGCAAACAGCCGCTGCAAGAGGTAACCAATGAACGGAAAATGGTTTTTATTTTTAAATTTTTCTTCTTGCGATTAGATCCAAATGGTGTTTATATCCTGTATGTGCCCCTCATAAAGATCTCTACTTTATGAGATTTCCTCTTGGTTTTTACCTCACTCTGTATGTTACTCGTAAAAATTAAAAAAAATCACACAATCGCTTGAAAACACGGATCACGTCAAAAGCCAAAGAATTGTAAAATCCAGAAAAAAATATACTCTCTCCTTCTTGGATGCCGTTTAAACATTTGTCTTTTCATAAATCTGACTTTTAAATTTGTTAATAATTTTGCCCCAGAAGAAATTTTGAAGCAAATTCATAAATAGATCATAGATGCTGTAAGATCACAGATGAAACATCATTTGGATGGTCATTTAAAAGGAACAGAAATTTGGAATAGTTTGCCACGATTAATTGAATAATTAACTAGCTCTAGAAACCTTTTACATCTCATGTGAAAGACATTTAAACATGTGAACAATAAAACTTGCAAAGCTCACATTGCTCAGCTATTTATAGAGATTGTTACCTTCATTAATTTTATGGGATTTTCCTTTTTATTAGTCTTAAAACTGGTTCCTTGTCTTCAAAGTTTAAAAGTTAACTTCTATGCACTACAGACTGGGCCTGTGTATTAGCTTTTAGCTCCAGGGCCTAAGGACGTTTTTGAATGTCATATTATTTTGTCTTCTCCCTAATCAAATATATTTGGAAAAAAAAAAATTAAAAAAAAATAACATATATATATATATGACATATTGAATTTTGATGGACAGAAGAAGAATTTACATGGATATTCTTTCAACATTTAGTTTCTAACAGATGGAAAATAACTCAGTCCACCTTTGATCAACACAGAGCTCAGGTTTTTTCTCACCTAAAATAAATTTGAAGTTCAACATGGCATACTGCCACCTAGTGGGAATATGACAAAAATCACCACACACTACGGTAACCCTACGTCTAGAATTCTTTATTCTTCTTTAAATAAGCAACAGCTCATTGTTATCGTGAATGTATAAAGTCACTATTGTTCAAGTCACAAAAAAGTTAAAGTGAACCAAAAAGGTCAACTTAATTCATTTTAAAAGTATTTTCTCACTGTTAAACATGATGCAAATGATTTATTGTATCCATTAAAGCTAGAAAGCAAAGAAAAACATTTAAATAATTTTATGGTTTTATTGCAGTTTTATCAACAATAACTGTGTCGTCTTTTTTCTCTCTCCACAGTACTTAAAAAACCGAAAGTACAACCCCACAACTCTTCTGCAGGACATCATGGAGCAACTTTTCCCCTCTCAGTTGGCTGAAAGAAAACAGGTTCACGATGCAGAGATGGCTGAACTTTCCAAGTAGGCAACTGGCTAAGATTGTTTGATTAAATTAACATATTGTTACCATAAAACCACTCCCACTTTCAATTCGACATATTCTGTTATTCAACTGACCCCTCCGAACCCCACTAAGGGACAAGAGTGTAAAGAAAATGGATGGATGGATGTTATTCAACTGAAAAATATCCAAATCTACTTTTATGGGGGGTTTTAAATGTAAAAATAAAAAGTTATGACCGTCTGGTAGCTCCACTTATTGCACTTTATTGAAGCATCTTCTTGTGTTCACACCCACCGTTAAGACTGCTGAATTTGATTTACCAGAAATACATGTCAGCTTTCCTTGTAGTATCTTCGTGCCCTTTACTTCTTTCCATCATTTAGCTAAAGCCGTAGTTTGCAGAAACATTCAAACAATCAAACTGAGCTTATTGCAAAAAGTATTAGTCAGGATAAGGAGTACCAAAAATGCACAGAAAGTCCTAGCAAGAGTGCAGAACTAAATGTAACAGAAAACACGTGGAGCCATGAGATGTCCACATAAAATGATAGCTTTGACTGACTTTTGTAATACAGAGTGTGTTGTCAACTCAAGATGAGAGATGCTCTTATGATTTTCAATCATGAAGTGGATTAAGTATTATTAGCTTATGTTTGTGCTCACTTCTGCAAACAGGTTGGTGCATTTTCAAGTTTTCTTTTTCATTCAAATATTACACAATAAACATCCAATTAAATGCATGACAAGTTTTTTAAATGATTTATCATGTTGTCATTTGTAAAATATGACGTTTTTATTAGGGGCTCGGGTCTGTTCTTTCGAGAAAGTGTATATTCAGACCTTTCAATGAGTTTCCTCTCCCTCTTTTCTCTCTCGTAGCCTTACCAAGGACATCCCTATATTTGTCTGTACGGTGGCTTTCCCTGGAGTGCCCTGCCCACTGCACATCTTTGAGCCTCGTTATCGGCTGATGATGCGCCGCTGCATGGAGACCGGCACCAAGAAGTTTGGGATGTGCAGCTATGAGCACGGCAAAGGGTATCACAGCACATTCTCATCATAGTAGAGCCATAATTAAAATGTGGTTACCTTCACCAGCCTCCTTGTATGCCACCACTTCAAATCATAATCTGATGAAATGATTAAGAAAACACAAAAATAGTTCTCATCTTTCCATGAATCTAGTTAAATATAAATTATAACTGGGCAACAACTTTACAGTCCTTTTTTTTGTTGGTTTTTTTAATAAATTTGCGGTTCATGAAGTTGCTTTGATTGGACGTTGGTCCTATTTTGGAGCCTTAATCTGTCCTGTCCGATCCTTAAGGAGTGGAAAACAGTGACTGAGACTAGTTTGCTTACAACTGGTCTACACATTTTTTCTCCTTCACTAAATATGTTTTCTAGGTTGGTTACATTATGTCAAAATCAAATTTCCAGCAAACAATTTGATTGCTATTATCATTTAGTCATTTAGATTTTAATACACAGTACTTACATTACATGCATTGCATCATAGTTTACTATTAAATTTTGAGTAAGTTGAAAAAGGAAAAAAAAATCACATTTCTTCAATTAATATTAAATCTAATCTAGTTTTTATGTATCCAGTCTTAGGGTAGACATGCAATGTGAAATAGAACCATGGATTTTATTTTAAAGCCGCACATGTTCCTCAGCTTCGCCGACTACGGCTGTATGCTGGAGATCCTGGACATGGAGCGGCTGCCTGACGGGCGGTCTTACGTTGAAACCGTGGGCGGCAGCAGATTCAGAGTGCTCAAACGAGGTCAGAGGGACGGCTATCACACGGCCGACATCGAGTACCTGGAGGACGTCAAGGTCAGGGTCCCGCAAAATTCTCCCAACGAATTCAAACACCAAGAACCGGATTTCCGTCTCGGGCTCCTGCTGAACGTCTCCGGTGTTCTCTGCGTGTGTCAGGTGGACGGTAGCGAGCTGGAGCTCTTGCAGCGCCTTCATGACAGTGTGTACCAGCAGGCCCAGGACTGGTATCAGCGCGTGGGCAGCCGCAGCCGCGAGCACATACACAGACAGCATGGCAGCATGCCGGACAAGGAGGACGACATTCAGGTTTGTACCATAACACAAACATCAATTCACCTGCTTCTGGTGGGTGTAAAAAAAAACCCCACTGAGAGCAAGAATTTAAAAATTTCGGCAGACATACCTTAAACATGAAGTGAGGAGAGGATGAAGCTAAAAAATACTGGAAGTAGACTTTTGTTTGCATCTTGATGAGGAGAATGGATGTGCAACTGCTAGTCAAATATTGCAGCAAATGCACAAGGTGTAGGGCAAGGCTGACAAAGATTGATTCAATGCCATGCTTGAAACTGGACATCAAAACTTCATTTAAATTCAAAAATAATTTGGCTAATATTGTAATATTTGTTAAATCTAATATCTAAATATTTAGTTATTCAAAACTTTGCTGTTATACATATAGCCTTCCTGTTTTCATAAACCAACCAGATTTTCTATAAGTTACCTAGAGAAAATGTCTTCCTTTTGAATAGCTTCTTAAAATCTCTGCTTTTCTTCTGACTACTTTTTCACTTTTCCAACTGTGAGAGTTTTTTTTTTCTTCAACAATATCTTCTACGTTGAATAGCTAGCACGACACGCTGCCATTTAGGAACGATGAGCTTGACAACAGAGTAGCTTGTCCTCGTCGAGATCAGTTAAGACTAAATTGTACACTTCTGGTCACCAGCTAACGTTGTGGTGCATCTCTAGTATGTATTTCATTCCACAGCCATCGTGTTTGGAAACGTCTTTTTTTAACGTTGTTATCTTTGTTTAGGCCTCGGCTAACGGTCCGGCCTGGTGCTGGTGGCTCCTGTCGGTGCTTCAGCTGGACCCCGCCTATCAAACCACCTTCCTCTCACTGACCTCTCTCAAGGACCGCCTGGGACACCTCCGCCTCGTCCTGGAGTACTTTTCTCAGAGCTAGAACCCGCAGCCTGTCCAGGGTTCAGCATCACGCACACCTAAAGTGAAACCAGCGCGTTCACGCACAAGCACATTTGGGATTGACCTAAACGAGGGGACGGTTTTAAAGCCAAACTTGGCCATAAGAAGAAACCTAAGGATTTGACTAGAGAACTCATTGCAGGCCTGGAGTTTCCGCTGTTTGATTTTGCGAATAGGTCTTTACATACTTTTGTATAAGTGAGAACTTTGGGGTTCACCAAAGACAACTCTTTTGTTCGGTTCATTAAAGGTTGTTGTACATAGGGGAATTTAAATCGGGTCACGTTTCCAAAACTGCTACAGACGGACACTGGGTGAGTTTTCTCTCTCCTCACTACAAAAACAAAAGAATATAAAAAAAGCCTGTGTTGCCTGTTAGGAGAAGACTTTTTGCATTAACTTAGCTACATGTGGAGATAATGAACATGTATGCCACACATTATCTGGAGAGGATTTCTTTTTGAGGCCATGTTATCATGTTTTGATAACCCAATATCGTCCTTTGAAGCAGGCAATACTTGTCTGATCTGTTGGCCTTGGTAGCCATTTTGCATGGCTAATTTTATACGAGGAAAGAGTTTAAAAAGACCTATTTGCATGAAAATATCGCAATAACAACGGACTCTCTTACACAACAGCAGGTGGACGATTTTGTTTTCTAATCCACAAAAACTTCTGCTGCTCAGCATTTTACCACAGGCAACGTTTTTTTAATTTACTAATGTGTGGATCAAATTGGCAAATAAAAACTGTAACGTGCGATTTTTTTTTTTCAGTGTGAGAACGGTCGACAGGAAAATAGCCTTGTGTGTGTTTGTATCAGGTGTAAATATGTTTTTGTTTTTTTTTTGTCCCCCGCTCTTTGTTCTTAAGTCATCATACCGTGTTGTCAGCACTGATAACAGCTACTGTTACAGCACACGAGAAACTGTGTTAACACGTCTTACGCAGGGACAGTCGCCAAGCAGTTTGGGTAAAACGCTGCGGTTAAAGTCCGGCTTGGTCCACGACGGACCCAATGCCTACCTCTGGCCCTTCGCTCCAGCCTCTGCGTTGGTCCGGCTCGTCCTCCGCCACCAGCTGTGGAACCTCTGAGTGCCACGTTATCAGGAGACCCGGAGGAAGTCTTGTGGGGTCTACAATACGTAGGAGGTGGAGTGTTTGGTATTTTCTATTCGCTCTAGTGCTACATTCCATGGAATGTGAAAGCTGTTAAGTTAATTTACCAACAACTACGGGCATAACTGGGTTTTATTTTATCTTTTACTTTCATATACGTGCCATAGAAATTTCTGTGTCGAATGCCACGAAGTTGCTATCGTGTCACGGACTCGTGTAAAGATGCCTTTTCGCATGGTGGGGCAGTGAGTGACGGCGGACACAGCAGTCCAGCAAAGTCCGGCTAACTTTCCTATTGATGGCAGTTTCTTCAATTGAAAGGTGGTGCTGAGCCTGCATGGTAATGTATTTATAGCTGTAGATAAAAGGGGCAACTTTACTGCTTGAAATATTCCTCAGGAGGAAAAACCGATGGATACGGAGCCCAGCAGTGGTGACTCGGGTAACAGTCTCATCTCTTAATGTCTGTGTTGGGGAAATCTTCCTGATAATTCAAAAAGGGATAGATATTCAAATTTTCAGAATGATAAAGAAACCCTTTTTTGTGTGTCTCTTCTGATTCTGATGTTTCACTACACAGGTGCATCTTAGTTTCTTAGAATATCTTCAAAATATGAATTTATTTCAGTGCTTCAGTTCAGTACTCTGATTGACGACACGCACGTCTTGTGAAAACATCACATGGACCTCGGCATGGATCTGTGCATCTTTACCAGCCACACTTTTTCTTTCCACTCAACTTTTCATTGCAGTGCTTGGATTCCAGACTTTATGAACAACCTCTTCTTTAGCGATAGTCTTTTTTACCTTGATGACTGATTACTGGATAAGTGTGAACAGTCTTTCTCAAGACTAACTAGTCCATATCATGGTGATAGTTTTAATATTTCTGTATAAAAAAATCTTACTTGGTCTCACATCATGTAATTTTCTCAAAAATTGAATTCAGTACCTTCAAGTCATAATCACTAGCAAGAAAATCAATAAATACTTGAAATGTATAACGAATCTATTCAGGGTAATTCATGGCTCTCAGTTTCTGAATTAAATTGCTGGAATATGTAATCTTTTCAAAGATATTCTAATATTTTAAGATGCATGTGTAATGGAGTATTTTGTTTACTTCCCACACAAACCATATCTTTCTTTGTTAAATGCTAATTTATTTCGGTTGCTGCCATCGGTCTCATATTAACTTTCTCAGCCAAATAGAGATAACCAATTTTTTTGCACTACAGTGTGATTTACTTCACAATAAACATCTCTCATCCCATGTTTTCTTTCCTGGTCATCTTTACAATGAATTTCTATGTGAAGGTTTAATAGGTTTTCCTGCTCAGTGCAGGACTCTTTAGTTCATTTTGGACTGCGGCTTCAACAGCCCTGCAGATGTCTATTAAGTTTAGGTGCTGGTGTTATTGGATTTTTCAGAGAATGCCCTACAACACCTGTAAAACAATTTACACTCGGCACCACATTGTCTCCCCACAAGAAAACACTAAGCATTTGAAGTTAGTCGCTCCTGGCGACGATCCGCGAGTAAGACGAGGTCGCGAAAAGCCCCCACAATAACGTGGTGCAGGTATATGAGCTGCATCTCTTCAGGAAAGGCTGAGTGCTGTGGTCTGATGATCAGTGGTCTGCACGGTTTTTCCCCACATCCCTGACACTGTTGCATTGTTGCCAGGCAAAGTGCAGGAATTCTGCTAAAAGTGTCCTAGTTTCCCCCCAATTTGATGACTTTTTGAAGTGGTGTTATAAATAAAGGTTTTCGAGGCAAATTTGTTTTGATTACTGTTTAGCGTGTTTGTTTTGTAGTAGATGACTCAGATGGATGATTTTTGAATAAGAACTTGGCTGCAGCCGGTGTGATGACAGAGAGTTAAGGTAGCAAAACTTATAAATGAAGGGCATTGAAAGCATCAATAACAGATTGGTGGAAAACAAAAGTCGCTTGACATGATAATGCATAAGCATGTCAATGCAGTCATTAACAAATTCAATATTCCCAAATATTTACTTTAAGAAATTTGAGAATAGCATTTTTTTTTTTCAAATTTCTTCACTGTACACTTCAGGATTAGTAATACATGTAATTGGGATGTTCCAATCCGAATGCTGTATTCTTGACACTTTTAGTCATCTAAAAATCAGCTGATGCTAATAATGATTATTTACATAAACTGTAACTATTTTTTTTTCTTTTTGCCATTTTCTGACATTTACTTGAGGATTAGTAAAATTCAGAAAACATTAACCGCTTCCTCTCAATGTGGAGAAGCAGTGGCCAGACACCCTGTGGAGAGAATCCACTTCAGGCACTTAAATCTTGTATTGTTGGTTTTTTTAATAGTGGAATCTCCTTGATATAACTTCCTTGTAATTGACCTTGTAAAATATTTTAGCGTGGGAGTTAATTGTGCATCAAAAAAACTTGGAGAACCATTTGAAGCTGGGTGTCAGCCGGGATCCTCACAGGCATTTAAAAATGCCTTGATTATGATCCCTAAGAAATAAAAGTGTCCCCCAAAACTGATCCCTGGGGGACACCTTGAGCAGCAAAACAGAAACAACAGGAAATGCCTCTTGGCTTTCACAAACGTCTGTTGAATACAACGGCAAAATACAGAGTTCATGCTTTGATAACAGATGATCAAAAGTCTCACAATCCTCAAAGAAGGTAATACAAATGATGCCCTGGTATAATTCTTAAATGAAATAGTTTATTACTTTTAATGACACTATTTTTTTCTGTGTCCATCATGAGTGGTGAATTTTCAAAATAAATTTTTAACTATAAGCCTGGATGTTGATTAAATATATAAAAGAACATGTTCCCTTTGGATAAGGGATGAACAAGGCAGATTTTCAAAAGGAAGGAAACTGAAATGAACTTTGAACATGATCAATAAATAAAACGTGCGGTGTGAACTAGCAAGGTTTGGCTGTTGATGCAAAACCTGATTAAGATAAACTATAAACTACAATTACACGCTCAATCCACCAGGGGGCAGCATGTAGCTGTCCAGGGACAGCAACACCTACGAGCAGCAGAGCTTTTGCGTTGCTAATATGTCTAAGCTAAAAGTGACCACAATAATTGTCGTTGAAGCTGATATATAGCTGTAAAATAAAATACATTTTGAAAGAAAATAAAAGTGAACGATTTCCACGGGCCGCCTCGCTGAAGAACAGTACAGAACAGAGAAGAGACGAAATTGTGCCAACTTCCTCTGCATAGGAAGCAGTCAGATGAAAAAGAAAAGGAGGAAAAAAAAGGTTCGGTGGTTTCGGCGGAGTTCAGTAATGCAGCTCAGCGTCGACATCAAAGCCCATTACGTTTGAAAAACGCCACGGCTTTTTGCGCTAAATTGATCCAGTGCCTCGCGCTGGCTTCCCGGTTGTCTATGAGTGAGTAAGGATGACAGGCGTTTTGTAGGAGTTATCGCAAAGGAAGGAGGATTGGTGGGAGACACCGGCTGTGGCTCACTGTCTCTCTCTCGTTTTCTCTTTTTTTTTCTCCTGCTGGCTTCATGAGGGATTAAAAGAAAGATGAGCAAAATCCTCCGCATAATGAATATCTGGGTTAGTTTGGGGGAGATTTCAGGTTTGAGTTGGAAGTTGGAATTTGTGTCAGCTGGAGGTTTTTCAAGCAAGAGTTAAAAATATGACTTATTGATTTAAATTTAAAAAAGCATGTCATTATATTCCAACGTAAACATAATAATTATCCACAATAATGATGGAGTAAGTCAAAGGGGCCTCCAATAAAATGGACTATCTTGTGTCTGGAATATAGAACAGGAGGAGGAGGGGAAGCTGCAGAGAGCATCTGAGGACAGATGCAGCCCTGTTGTTATAGTGACAGAGAGAGAGAGGAGAGAATAGGATTATCAATTACAAAATGGAGAAACTTTGTCTTTGAAGAGCAAAGCACTTTGTTTATGCTACGCAGCTTAAAAGACATCAGAAGAGAAAAGCTTTTTTTTGTCCCTGCAGATATAAGACGGCTGAAAGGAGCCAAAGTTTTTCAGAGTGAGTCAAAATGTTTCGGTCTGCGTGTGTGTGGGTGTGTGTGTATATGGGCTGTAGTGGGAAGAAAGCAGATAAACCTGGCTTAATCAGTTGGGTTTAAGTCTGGCCAACATGGTAAACCCGGAGCATGCTCCTGTGTGTGGCTCTGAGAGCCAAAGTAAACACATGGGGCCACCCGCCGTCAGCCGCACCACAGGATCCGTCAGAATCACTTCAATCACAAGAAACCAGACAGATCCCAAAAATAACAGAGACCCTAACAGGGAACAAACAGCATTACAGTCATAAGTAGCCAAACTAGTCAACTTTTCCCCACGAAAGAGATTCAATTGGTGATTCCAACATTATATATGCAAATCTGTTATGTGACAGTGTAAATACCTCAGAGTGAAGCCATTTACAGGAATGGACATAGCTAACTTCTTCTCGAGGAGTATTGGGTCATTCTGTGTTTGGAACAAGATGCTGCAGATCTTCTAGAAGTCTGACGTGAAGAGCATAATCTCTTCTGCCGTCATCTTTTTTGAGGCAGCAGAATCAGAAACCGGGACTTTATGTAAAGGGGATGAAGAAGGCAGGTTGTGTTCTGGGGGAAACTCTGGAGCGTCTAATGTAGGGGTTGAACGACTACATATTTTTTAAGGTCGACTACATCATGACAATAGTCGAGTCGATGTCGACTAGTCGCGGTGACGTCATAGTGACGTAAGCGCAAAACCCTTAACAACTACTCGGAGGCTTTATGAGCTATTTTCACGATAAATATTAAATAAATATTAACCCCTACACCCGTCTCCCCTTCTCCCGCTTTCACTAAGTCTATTATGCAGAATTAAAAGAGCAATAAACAGATAATTCTTCGTGAGCAGCGGA